>LPNX010098958.1:544645-585769 GCA_001517045.1 Pseudotsuga menziesii | reverse complement strand
AAAATGGAGAAAAAATAATGGAGGATGGGTTGGAAACAAAAGCTCCTAGTTTCCTAGTTGACTAGCTTTTATCTTATCCATAGAAAAGCAGAAAAAGCAAAATAAAGCAGAATCTACTGTAAAGTCCTATATACTAATTATGGATGGTAAAAAGGTGGTCAATATCAACCCAAAATTGGAAATAAATCATTCCTAGGATATATATGGCATGTATTGACTTTAAGGTGCAAGTGGATGCGAACTAATTAAGCTAGTGGGTGAATAATTAATCAAATAATGATTAATTATTTTATCCTAAGATGTTAGTGGGTTTAATATATTCCTACACTCTTGCTGAAAACGACCGACTAGAGCATTTTCACATGACCTGCAACAATTTTTACCCTTCCTTGCCTCTTTACCAACGAAATTGATTTTGGACCGTAGATCTTACCTCAAGATTTATTTTGGGTCGTTGATATGGGCTCTACAGGAAACAAAGAATGGACTATTAGCTTTCTCTAGGTTCAATTTGGTATTTCCGCCCCTACCTTATCCTTTCCACCCTTTAGCTTTCTGCACCATCGTTCTCCACCAAATTCATCCTCAACCGTTGATATGAGGTCTGTGGAAAATGGAAAACGGGCTTCTTCTCGACCAAATCATGTCTTCCTCCTTTCCAATGTTTCCTTTCCACCTTTTATTTCTGCACCGTTGATCTCCATAAGATTCATTTTCAGCTGTTGATCTAATATCAAGCCGCGGAAGACGAAAATCAGAATTTCAACTTTTCATAACAAAAAATTTACATGTTCTATTTTCGATATTTTTCTTTCCTCCCTTTTCTTTCTGCATCATGCATCTATGGGGAAGCTCTTTGAACCATATCATCTAGGACCATGGAAAGCAGAAGTCAAGTTTTCCAATTTTGCAACCTGAAAATTTACCTTTTCCGCTTTCTCCCTTTTCTTTTTGCACCATTGATCTGTGTGGAAATTCTCTGAACCGTCATATCTCAGACTATAGAAAGTGGAATGCAGAAGTTCTAACTCTTTACAACCAAACTTTTTTGTCTTCCTCTTTCCAATTTTCACCATTTTTCTTGTTGCTTTTCCCTAGACCGTAGATTTGTGCGGAAGCTCTCCGAGCTGTCAAATATCAGGCTACGGAAAGTGGAAGTTGGGTTTACTAATTTTGTAACCCGAAACTTTACCTTTTCCACTTATTCCTTTTCTTGGACCATTGATCTTTAGCGGAAACATTTTGGGTCGTAGATCTTGGACTATGGAAAACGAAATTTGGGTTTACTACCTTTTACAACCGAATTTTAACCTCTTTGGCTTTCAAATTTCCTTGGGAGGAAATGTGTTTTTGGCCTTTGATCTTATCCATTGTGCATCCAGGCCATTCATTTGATGTCACCATTTAACCTGGAGCGTATTTATTCATCCTTATTCATTACCAAAGTTGAAAACTAGAATTTTCACTTGTTTTATATTTCCATCTTAGAAATGATCCTTTAAAATACCTGCAGAATATCATTAGCATTCATCAAGTTCATATGATAAGGAATTTTTCTAAACTTATTCCTCCATTTACTTTCCAAATCCCTTATCAATAATTTATCCCAAAAATGGTGCTAATAATAGTATTCAACCAAATCGATTCTTTAATTACATTTTTTACTATAACTTTCGATTGAGCTTCACCTATTCCACACAATGATATACAAAAAGTAGAGCCATCTTGTTATTTATTATTTTTCATGGATTCATCTCTCTTGATGCTCTTAGGAAACAATTCCAAAGATCATTTTTTATACAGTTCAAATGATATTCACCATTTTTTCCATAAATCATCACATATCAAGTCAATACTCATATTTTCTTTCACACTATCCTTTCTCAAAAAATCAAAAACATCTATACGTTCATTCTATTTTTTTTGCAAATAGATACATTTGAAAACACCTATCAAATTAATGGCCACTTACGAATCATTTAGATCAAATTATTTTTGAGAGACGATGCTAGCTCTGCAACTTTCAAACCCCCTATTTCCTTACCATATATCTAGGTTTTCTATGTAGCACTTTGTCCCTATACTTCTCCTTCAATATGAGATCCCTTCAAAGTTAGTGGTGGAAGGATGGGGGACAACCCCCTCCTTTATTTAGGTAAAAACACGTAAACCTATGCAAACCAAATCCACTGGCATAATTAGACACAAGAGTGTATAAATTTCGATATGTCCATCCTCTGACAGAACAAGAGGTGCAAAGATTAAAGATCCCATTTAATTAACAACAAGCCATGAAGAAAATAAGCACACTGCCCCACCATCACTCAACAAGAAAACCAATAAATGCATCTTGAAAACCTCAACAGGTCCTAGCTATGAAATAAAATTTCTCCACCATAAAAATAATATACAATTTTTGCAAGATCATGCTCTCAAAGGAAAAATTCTAGGAATTTTGCCCTCTGAAGGAGCACTCGTTTGGTGGATCAACACCTGGTGGAAGAAAAAAGGTCACTTCAACCTCCAATTCTTTTCAAAAGATTTCTTCACTGTTATCTTTCACAAGATTGAGGGTAAGGAAAGTGTCTTTAAGAACGGGGCATACTTCTTCAATTCGGTAGAAATTTACCTCCGTTACTAGATTGAAAAGTTCATCCCACAAAAGGATTATTTCATGTCTTCCCTTGTATGGGTTTTCCTATACTCCCTCCCTTATGAATACTGCAATAAAGATACTTCGAAGGGAATCATGAACACCATAGGTAACCTTGTCAAAGTCTTAGTAGCCACCAAATAAATTCTCTATATTGTATACACAAGGATATGCATATATATGGATATATCTTAAACACTTCCAGAGGTAATTAATGTTAGCCTCCTTGAATTAGACTATTTTCATCCAATTGATTATGAGGACATCCCTTTTAGATGTCGAAAATACCATGAACATTGACAATTATTCAAGTTCTTGCCCTTAAATGTTCCAACTACAAATATGAAAACCTTAAGAGCTCTAGATGTGGAAGGATTCACTAAAGAAACACCCAAGAAATGCCAAACCAGGTTCCCAATTCAAAATGAATCAAACAAAGGGATTGAAAACATAAATAGATTTGAGGTATTAGACAAAGAAAACACTTAGGAAACCAAAATTGTGTAGGAAACAAATAAATCTCCCAATTTCTCTATACCTGAGGAACCAAAAAGAAGAAAGATAGATCCTTAGGCACATGACATATCACAGACGAAGAATATAGAAATATTAAAATCAGAAATAGAGGTAGAGATTACTCAAGAGGAAGATATGGATATTGAATAGATCGAACTAGAGGGATTGATAGTGGCTTGTGAAAGGAACGATACCAAATATATACCATTCTAACAAATACAACTATTACATGAATCCCTTCAATAAGTTCGATCACATCAATTAGATAGTCAAGAAGAAACAAATACTGGAAATTGATTCAGAGTAAACGTGGTATGTCTAAAAAAAATCAAATACATCACCGAAACAATAAAAAAAGGAAGGAAACCTAACAACCAAGTGATCAAAGAATTAGGGTTTGTTTTGAGAGGATCACGACAATGTGGGTGAATTTAACCTTATAACGTATCTAGTAGAGGAAAAAGCAGGAATATAAAAGCTATACTGAGGTGGTGATGTTTTCCTATCTTCCATTCATGGTCTCCATTTAGTATATATGAACCCAATAAATGGCCATTTTTATTGGAATAAAAAAAGAGAAGGAAATAAATATATAACCTCAAGATTAGATCGTTTTTGTCTCTCTTAAAAATTATTCATGACAATCATTAACAATAAACTCACTCATTCTTTCAGTAGCAGGCTTAGACCACTGGTCTATCTACCTCGAAATGGAAATATCTAGCACACCCAAATTTAATCCTTTTCTCTTTGAATTTTTGTATGAATTCACCTTGAATTCCAACCCAATATAAAGGGTTGGTGTCATTAGGCAGACATAGTGCAGGGTTGTTCAATGTACATATTTTAGTAGTGCCTGAAGAATCTTAAGGTAATAAAAAGAAATGGACCGAAACCAACTTTGGTAACATTTTTGAAGCAAAGAAAGAGTTGGAAGAATCCATGGAAGTGATACAACAACAAATAATTTTGGAAGGACACACAAAAAACTCATTTCAAGAAGAGAAAAATATAAAAGGATCAACTCCTGAAACATAACTAGGAAGAGGAAACATACTAGAGACAAAATTCCAGAGTGTAGTGGATTGAATATGGGGAAAAAATTACCCAATTCTTTCACCAATAAATTATTAAGAGGATACAACAAAAAATTATCCACCTACTACAAGACAATCAAGGGAACATGTTGGTAACACATTATGACATAGAAGATGAGCTCACATCCTACTTTAGAACTCTCCTAGAAAAACCACTTCTAGATAGGTTGCAAGCCATTAATAAAATAGTGTGAAACATTTTGATCTTGGTTAATCTAGAGCATAATAGAATCCTTCTTCAGTCCATATCGCTACTTGAAGTTGAATATGTTGTCAAAGAAATTCCATATAATAAATCACCTAGAACAAATGGTTTTATGGCAATGTTCTTGCTGCATGATGATCGGTGGTGAAAGAATATGTTTGATAAATTGTAGAAGACACTCATCAGGCCTCAAGATTACTTCAAATATTTTAATTCCACCTTATTGACTCTTATCCCTAAACAAGAAAATTCTATTGACCCTAGTTAGTTTCGACCCATTTCTCTCTACAACGTGGTCTACAAAATTATGACTAAGGTCATAGCCAATATCCTAAATCCTCTATTACCCAAACTCATCTCTATAAATCATACTTTATATGTAGAAGGATTTCATATAATGGATGGTATTCTCCTATCGCATGAAATCATTCACTCACCAAACTAAGGACATGCATGCTCATCAAGCTAGTGACATTTCCAAAGGCTTTTACAAGCTCAGTTGGTCTTACATTAATCAAACCTTTTTAGTGTTTGGTTTCTATTTGCAATGGGTCAATTGGGTCCTCTCCCTTACCTCCTCATATTTTTTCTCCATTTTTATAAATAGTATGTCCTCCACAATCTTTTATGCCTCTAGAGGTATAAGCCAAAGTGACCCTCTTTCATCCTTCCTTTTATCCTAATGGATGAAGGTATCAATAGAAACATTCAAGATTCTCTTGAATTCAAATCCATTTTTAGAATTAAAAGTCACCCCAATGAATCCATTCATACTCATATTCAGTTCATAGATGAGATAGTGTTAATGGGAATCCCTACTATCAGAGAAGGCATAGCTTTCAAGCAGATACTTTAGGATTTGTTTGCAACATTAGGTACCACTATAAATCTTCTCAAATCTCTAAAAATTTTCCTTAATACTTCATTGAACATTCCACATAGGATTTCTAGACTAATGTGTTATTAGAGGAGCTTCCTTCCATCTAAATATTTGGGTTCCCTACTGATTGAGAAAGCTACTTGAAACTTTTCATGGGAAGATTTGTTGTCCAAATTAAGAATGCACCTATAAAATTGGACATATTGCACCCTCAACTTGTCGGGATGACTCATTCTAGTAAAATATGTGCTTCAGTCAATGCCTCGGTATTTATTCTAAATCACGGTTTCTCTTAATAACATATTAAAGGAAATTTTAAACATGCAAATAAATTTTCTTTGGAATGGAGAAAATGGAGGAAAAAATGGGCATTGGTAGCTTAGGCATTGTCTACTTACCTAAACTAGGTATTTTGGATCCTAATATTTTCAATTCTATATTAGGAGAAAAGTTGTGGTGGAGGTTTATAACCAACCTTGAAGACACATGGAGAAATATTTCGACGAAAAAACACAACCTAGTAGACAACACTTAGGATTTGGTATGTATAGTAGGCATCAGAACAGGCTCGCTTATTTGAACTCAGCATGGAATAAACAAGATTTAATATCTAAACACTATTTCTAGGATATAAAGGATGGAATCTAAACCCCTTTTTGGGAGGACACATGGAAACATCTACCCAAACAAGGGGATTCATCAATATTTAAGGAAATTCAAACTAAAGTTGTAGCATCTAGGAACACCCACCTAAAGCACTACAGGAACACTTCAACACTCTCTATGGAATGGAGACAATGGATATCCATTGATGAATGGAGAGGGATAATAGACCACCCATAGCTATTGAACATCCTGGAACATATTCAAACACACGAGAGTAAAAATAAAGGAGGAACAAATAAAATAAGATGGGGTCACAAACCATTTGGAAATTTCAATAAAAAGGAATCCTACTCCCTATACATAGGTCACAACACTCTACAACTTGAGCCTATATGAAAAAAATATTGGACCTAAATTTTTTGGGCCAAAATATCAAATTTCTTATGGTTGATAGCTCAAAACAATATTCTCACTCGGGATCAATTACGCAAGAGCAATTTTGAGGGCTCCTCATATTGTCACCTTTCCCACCAAGAAGAAGAAAAACTGAACATTTGTTCAACCAATGTAGGTACTCCAATAGGATTTAGGACAAGTGAGCAGCAATACTTAGGCAGACATATAGAACTAGAGACAATAATTCAAACCGTATTCCATTGAAGTGAACCCACCTACCCCAACCCCATCAGAAACATATCATGGAAGCTCTTTCCTAGCTTCATCATCTGGAATCTTTGGAAGGAATGCAATAGATGAATCTTCAAAAATATCGAATCAGATCCTACTCATGTTTGGTATCAAATACCCAACTGCATTCAAGAAACCCTCCAACTAAAAGAATGGGATGGGGATGATCACAAATGCAATAACATGGAAAGAATCATTTTACAAGATTGATATTTTCAACTAAGAAATCTCTAGACCGCAACTTGTCTTGTTAACTCTCACAAACAAGCATGCATACTTGAAACCCTCTTGCCTTGAGGATGATGGTCTCAAGTGAGCAGATCAATTGGAGATACACCAAAAAATCACCTCTTTCTATGCCACCATGCATACCTTTGGAAAAAATGTGGTATATTACTACAAATTTTTCATTTTCCCCCATGAAGGCTATGTCCATACCCCTCTGGAATGTAGCACCTACGTTCATAACCCCAAAAGTAATTTTATCGTACATGAATGTTCCCCAGGGGGTTTTGAATAATTTTTTTTCTTTGTCCTCATGATGTACTGCAATCTAGTTATAACTAGAAAACCATCAATCATTGAAATTCTCTGAGAACCTACAACTCTCTGCAAAATTTGATCAATTTTAGGCAATGAATAATTTTCTTTTAGGTAGGATCTGTTCAAGTTGTGTAAATCCACACAAAGCCTTATTTATCCATTTTTCTTATGTACTGGCACAAGGTTGGCAATCCAGGATGAATATCTAAGAGGTACAATAATTTTTGCATCCAACAATTCTTTTACCTCTTTTTCAATTACTGGCAGCAACGCCGGATTAAGCCTTCTAAGTTTCTATTTAAAAGTATTAGTATTTGGTTTCAAGGGAATTTTATGCTGAATTATGCTAGTGTGATAAGTTCTTAAATATTCACATGACCAAGCAAAAATGTCCACAAATTATTTCAACAAACTGATATATTTTTTATTTTCCCCCTTTGATAGTAACTTCAACATTCTGATCATTTTGGGTTCAGCTTTAGAACCAATATTATAATCTACAACATTTTCTTCAGTGGTATGCAATGTTTGTTTCAACAAAGTATCATCTTTTGAGAACAACCTCTCAAGTGGAACAAGTCCCTTAGGAATGAAATTTCCCTTCAAGTCAACAATCTTATGGTCAGCAATTGAATCTTTTGTATAAGGTACATTTTCAACCAACTCAACATCTTGATCCTAATCAACTAAATCATTAGCAAATTCACCTATTAATTCCAAAAAATCTTTTATCTCCTGATCATCATGAAATACCTTCCAGTGTTTGATGTCATCTGGGACATATGGCATGTATCTTACATTGATTGGATATTTCAAATGTGTTAATTTTGGAACCTTGAAGTAAGTTGTTTCTAAAGCTAAAGAATATGTTGTTTCATTATACTCTCTTGGGACAAAAGTTATGTTCAAAGCTAAGACGTAATTATATATTAAATCCCACACCTCATTTCTATATACTTTCAACAAATGCTGCTTTACTTGGTAAATATTCTTGACTTGCTGAATTACTAATTCGGAGTCGCCAAATACAACAAGCTCCTAGATATCCAAATATTTTGTTGCTCTCAATCCCAGAATCAATGCTTCATACTCAGCAGTATTATTGGTTGTTTTGAATTCTAGTTTGTACATGAGAGAAATAATTTCACCTCCAACCGAAATGAGTACAACACCTGCTCCTGCTCCTTCCTTGATGAACCATTAAAATACATTTGCCATAAACCATCTAGTTTTTCTTTATTTTTCTAAACTGGAATATCTTTGTGCACTTGTAAAACTCCTTCAAAATCATCACTTAATTGTAGCATACAAGAACCAAAGTTCTCCTCTATTGAATCAATTTAATGATTATTGGGATTTTTACTGTCACTTACCAAATATGCCAATTGTACCTCTCTGTAGAGTCTCCTGTACTCTCCTCCAAACAATGGAATTGTGGCATAAGAAAGGTCCATTTGAAGAGTTCCTCCTGCTCTTTTTTCCCAAGATCTGGATAGCAGCATGCCAAATTTAGGATAAATGTCTGCTACAACCACATCCATCAGTACACTCTTCACAGTCATCTATGTCAAATTCACTACAAGATATTTTATAACCTCAATACACTTCACTGCCCTAGAATCAAACGCATACAAGTCATGATATGGTTTGGTAATAGTCAACCCTAAAGCTTCCATGACTACTTTTGGCATGAGGTTGTGTGAAGCTCCTGAATCAAGAAGAAAATTATGTAATAACTGCTCATGAACTGTAAGAATCACATAAAAAGGAGGAGGATATTCTGAATTGTCATCAGGCTAATCAAAGGTTTTAGAACCCACAATGATGGTAGGATTTTCATCTTGAAAATTAATTTCATCAGAAGGGATAGAATTCACTGCAGATTTAAAAGTTTTAAAAGTTGCTTCCCTATAGGATTTTTTTATCAATTATGTCAAAGGAACAAATATATTGATCTTATTAATTTCATGCTCCAAATTAAAACCACTTGTACCTTTATTAACTTCTTCAGGAACTACCACGTTATCTCTATTCTCCTGTACAACTTGTTTCTGCTCTAGAGGCAACCTTTGTTTAGTAGGGAAGTTTTTTACAACTTTCTTTGCTCGTGATACATGTTTTACCCCTGATCTATGACCATATATTTTTGTGGAACCTCCTGACAAATTTCAGGCATAGACATGTCTAGTTCACAATTATTTTCTTCATAATAATCCAGCATTGTAGCATAATCGTAATCGGCTTTAGTAAAAAAATGAAAATAAGTATCATCATCAAATTGACTAATGTTATGTTCTTGCTCTTCCAAATCCTCTAACTCTCCCTCATCTATCTCATATGACTCATCATATCTCACATGATTATTTTGAAATAGAGGTTGAATTCTTTGATCTTCTGAATTTTATCTTGTTTCCCTCTAAATATCGTTATTTCTTATTTCTCTTGGTAAAAATCTTGGAAAAAAGGTCTTCTAAATTGATTTTGATTTATCTCTCCTTCATGTATAGGATTATTATTATTTTTATTTCCCAATTCTAACCTATCAATCTTATCAGATAAATTTTTAATGATTTTATTCATTTCATCCATTTTACTATATGAAGCTCTTCCTGTATAATTGGATGGAATAATTTCCTTTTTCCCTTTTTTACCATCCATTTGATAGTCTGTTTCTGCCTTGATTTTATTTGAAGCCAATATGTTAGATTCAACCTCCAATGCAGCATATTTCATATTCAAAAGAGTTATAGATTTTCTTTCTCTTAACAATAAGGAGAATCCATGATCAAAATAATTTGCATAGGTTAACTTCACTGATGTTTCAGAAGGTTTGATTTTAGTTGGTATCATGTTGTACATTTTATTGAACCTTTTAGAAAAGTTTCCCACAGCCTCATCTTTCTTTATTTTCAATGATCCAAACTCTGTAATGTAATATAGATAGTCTTTAGTATCTCCCCATTGCCTCATGAACACTTCTACTAAGACATCTATACCATCTATAGAGTTTGGTGGTAATTCCCTAAACCACTTTCTTACTTCACCATCTAAGCTCTAAAAAAAAACTCTCATCCCAACATATTGATTTTCAAAGTTATGATTATCTGCATAACTCATAAATGTATTCTAGTGTTCTTCTGTTGTAACATCTCCTTGACCATTGAATCTCAGAAGATATTTATGATAATCTCCACCTGGGAGAGCATTTAAAGGATGAGGTAATACTAGAGGGGCATATCTTGCGGCTACGATGGCATCCATCCTATCTCAGGGTTGAGCATCCATATTTGGTGGATTTAATGCTAAATTATGTGGGGTATATGGTTTATTTTGTGGATATGGTGGATTGGTTATGAAGGAGATGGCACTTGAACTTTGAATTGACCAATTAAAATTTTACTAGTCAGAGGTATATAAGGTGATGATAAAAATTTAGAAGTAAAGGGTTCCTCAGGTCATTGTATATGATCAGGTATCAAAGGATTTGAAAAAATATTAAAGTCATCAACTTTGGTAGGATTAAAATCTGCAAAATCAGGAATGACTACAGATAAATCTAAATTTATTTCTTCCTGAGTATCAAATGATGTTGCAGGTAATACTATTGTATCTGAAGAATGTTGAGGACTACCGGATGATGGAAAATCAAGTTTCTTTTTAGCTTCTCTAAAAATTATTTATGGATCAAAAACTCCTGAATGCAGAGGAGATGAAGGATTTCCTCGAGTTCCTATCCATCTTGAAGCCACTGCAACTTTCTGTAGGTAACTGATGTAGGTGATTGATATAGTCTACAAACAAATTTTACTGATATTTTTCACCTTCCAAATCCGATATAAGAATATGAAATACCCATGGAAGATGTACTTTCATTTCTCTATCCCCGGCAATGGCGCTAGAAGATGTTATTACTAGAGATGGACCTAGACTACTAAGGTTCAAGCCTAGAGAAATATTAATGATAGTAGTTTAAGTATAACTAAGAATATTGTTTTATAGTAATGGTGGTAGGTATGCAAACATAACAGAGATCTAGCTAGGATAGAAGACTAAACTACAGGAGATGTATCACTGTAAAATACAATAATAGAAAAGGCTACGAGCATGAATTTATAGAAGAAACGAATCAGGTTCCGCGTCAGATATTTAAAGATAATTTCGTCTGAATCATAAGAATTCTGGCATAGATGAATAAGACCATACATAGAAAAAAATAATGAATAACATGTAATTCAATTATTAAAGCAAAACATGTCTCATTTGATCATAATCATTTCAAAGAAGTCATTTCATATTAAGATATAAAAAATGCATACATGCCTGCAATTCGTTACAAGAATATGATATCCATATGATGTTCCCTACCCTTTCTATCTGACCTTAATGTCTAATATATACAACCATTTTCAAAAATTCAAAACAGTTTCAAGATCCTCCTCTCATGGATCTTGAATGACTCAAAATAGCATTTTTTTTTATGTAGATCTAACTTAAAAGTCAAATTAAAGTCTAAAACTATTAAGTGGAATAAAGATAACAACAACCTTATCTAATCCATTAACTTCAAAAATAAGCTTGATCATTCATCAAAGACTCTTAGACACCTCGACTAAATAGTCATATCATGCAGAACTTGAGATCTCTTTTGTAACCTGGAATACTTAGCATCTTTGTTAAGCTCCTTATTCTACAATTCCTTGTTCTAGTTCAATACCTTCTTATACTGCTCCTGTATTGCTCTTTTCTTATTTAGTGTATCTCTAGAAATGATGAAAAGCTTCTGATAGTCATCTTATTTTTCCTCTAAGTCCTCTCGCAGTATTTTTTTTGCAATCATCAGGTTTTCATTTAAATCCTACATATATTTATTTTGCTCCTTGCAAGACAACATAAATTTCTTTGTTTGAGCCAATTATGGAATAATCTCTGCTTCCTTTGTGTCCACAATGGTTTCATCCTCTTGTACAAACTTTGGACCCAAGCCAACATCATTTTCAACATAATTTTGTTTGTTTGTACAAAATGATTCTCGGATATGTTCTGCCATTCCGAATTTCTATAAACTTCTCACCCTCTAAAATATGTTCTTCAATTATTAACTGAATTTTCTCTCTACTAATAGATTCTACTATGACCACCAATTCACTATCTTCTAAAGGATCAAGTACAGGGTTTGGGCTTATGTCAGCTTCTAATTTACTTCTCAATCGTGTTTTGGGTTTTGAACTCAAATCCACCATTTTTCTCTTAGGTTTTCAACTAATTTCTCCTTTGCAATTTCTTCTTAGCACAATTCTTTGTCAACATTCTTGGTAACACACACTTCTGATAACTCATCATTCACCACAATCAATATCTCATCTAATTCTTTGCCCATTTCATTTCCTGGTTCCAAATCTTGCTTTGTTTGCTTACCTGATGTTTCACATTTGTTTTCTTTCACCTTTTCCTTATGTTTTTCTGCATTGAATCTAGATACAAAAAGGAATTTTTCCAAGGTCTGCCCTTTTTTCCTCAAATAAAAAACTATTAACAGCTTAATTAACCCCTGATGAAAGAGAGAATGAACTGTATGTTCCTGGTGATTATGAATCCTGGAAATCATTTTCTCCAACTCTTCAACAAATAATAAGGAAAATTTAACTTTTGGTCTCCACTAAGATGCATTAGAAAACGCAGGTGACATCTTAAAACCTTGTCATAATGACATTCACAAGTTATATAGTTTTGTATCATTTCTAATGGTGTTTTCCATGTGGGCTTAAGCTTACTAATATGTATGCCATTTTTCCAGTCCAATTTCTCAAACCCTGGAAAAAGGAATTTACTATAATCGGTTTCAAACGATTGTTGCTTAAACCATTTTTCACCATTAGATGGTACACCAATAACCTCTGATATAACATCTTCATCCACCCTTATATGCTAATATTCAAACGAGACAATTGAATCCTTATAATTTTTAACAAATTCCCTAGTTACCTATACATTATGACCTTGCAATCTTTCATAGAAGGGAAACCATCCAGCATCATGTATCATCTTTGTAGACCTAGGAGTTTCATGAACCCACTGCAAGTTATGGGGCTCTAGCCTGCATAAAAATCCACTGGGCTTCTTGTTCTTGGTCATACTTCATGAATATAGAATACTCTCGGCACTTGTATAACAAAAACCCTTATCCCAAAAGGGGATTTTACAATATTGACAGTGAAAAGAAACCCAAAACCCTATGTGCGATGAAACTGTATTGTAGCATAAACTATCATTATGATACAACATAATGTTTGCTGTCATCGTTTAATGAAACCATACGCTGACCTTGACACCTATGTACCATCCCTGGCAAGTGTCTCCATTTCCTCATTGCAAATGTCAAACTCGTAGCAAAACCATATTTCACATTTTCCTAGGTGCTTCCAATTTATAATCAAATTCATATATTGATTTACCATGTCACTTGCTCTAATATGAATTAAAAGACTTTGAAAGATTAATACTATGAGCCTTATTTTGTTTTAACAAATGAAAAATAACAAAACATAAAACACTAGGGTAAAAATAACATAACTTTCCATAGTAAAGACTAGGGTAAAACTAAGATAATGACTCAATGGAAACACTAAAAAAAAGTCCTAAGGTAAAAATAAAAAGCAACTCTATTAATATTGACACTTTTGGAATTGGATTCTAAACTTTTTGAATATGATATTAGCACTTCCTTAACCAGATTTTGCATTTGTGAAAGTAGATGTTGACACTTTGAGGATCTAATTTTGCACTTCGATATTGACACTTTAGGAATATGATTTTGCAATTTTGGAATTAGATATTGGCACTTATAGAATCTGTTTTTTCACTTAAAATACCTCGATTTCTTAATTTTCAATCACATTTATTCTAGCATATCAATGATAGATTTTAAAGTTGTGTTGAGGCCTGGAAATTCACAGGCAACAACAGCAAGGGATTCTCCCCAGTCAACGTTCCCAAATAGCCTGTGACTGTTTGGTGTGGGGAATCTATCCAGTTTGCGTTCCGGCTACGGTAGTTCATGTAATAGAACTAAAAGGTTTTACCAGTTGCGGCTCGGTCCACCGTATATATTTTTGTATTTTTGACTTAAAGTATGATATGCACGTGCCTAATTAACATGCAGGGTGATAAAGGATGCAAGGAGTAGTCACAATGTGATGCGCAGGTTCTTACCTTTCGTCTTAAACTCTCAAGCATCTAAATCACATACAATAATAAAGTAAGTCTAACTATCTACTATCCCCATGGAGCCAAATTGTAACTTATTAATGAGTAATGTGTATTGTACGTGCGTTATAAAGAGAAATTACAGATAGCTGATATTTATTCCCAAAACACATGAACAATTAAAGATATTTAAACAATCAGATAGCCAATTGCTTATTAATAGCATTCATTACTCATGGTGGTAATTTCACAGAATAAACCAGAAATCATTCAAACAAGAACATAGGTCCTAAGAGTTAGAACGATCTCACGGTTAGTGGAGACAAAGTTGAAAAATGAAATAAATCATCTTCAACCAATCCATAGCATAACATTCAAACATCCCACCAAACTTTCTCCGACAGGCAAAACAGTAAATCTTTATTGCAAAAGGAAATAGTTCTTCTTACAATATCTCTTCACTAATCTAACAACGAAAAAATCCTTCTTTTCCTCTAAGTCCTCTATATTTATACAAAAGAATAAGACTGTTGGGCTGCCTACAAATAACTCTTGGGCTTCCCGAACTCTTTGCCTCCCAAAATTTTACTTTCACTAAGTGTTTACAAAATTGCAACATATTACAAAATGAACAAACATTCACGAGGAGGGCCCCGCTTGATTATTTAGAAATTTCTTCCAAGCTAAACCTCTGAGGCGATGCCTTCAAACTCAGAAGGTTCCAAAAAATGAATATTTATCTCGAATTTTGCAGCCTGGTTCCTGATGGCTTCAATTCTGGCTGCACTCAATCGAAGTTGATGTTCTAATAGCTGCACACTAACTACAGAATGATCTACCTCATTCATTAAGGTCTGGTCATCGAGAGATTTAATGTGCTGTATTCCTCTTTCCTCTTCTTGGTACCTTTTCTGCAAAATTTCCACAAACAGGTTGTGGTCTGGAAAAGCATCTATTCTCTGTTCAGCTTCTACTTGGCATCGGTTATAAGTAATGAAAATTATTCTAAAGAATTCTGTACATGCCCCTTTTGTCTTTCTAACAGCCTTATTGAATTCCTCGGCTGTGTTAATGGCAAACTCCAATAAGTCGTAGTCTTGCCTAAGGGTCTATCGATCTTTCGAGGGCAGCTCTGCAGGAGCTTCTTCATTGCTCTCTAGTCTTTCCATCCTTGCTGTCAGGACTTCCAAGATGTCCTTAGATCTTTCAACAAAATATGAGGAGGTCTCCAAAATCTCCTCCAACCGACCATCTACTTGAAAAACCCTACATCTTTCCTCTTTTATGGCCCTCTGCAACTTAAGCATATTGGCTTTCTGTGCCAGAACATGTTCTTTGAAAGGTTGGAGACTAACTTGTTGTGATTTGGCTTCCTCTAAAGCTATTGTCAGCGAGGTAATCTGCTCTTGAAGTTTTGCCTCCTGTTCTTGAGATTGGCTCTCATTCGTCTCCAAGGTGGTTTTTTGCAGCTCTAGATCCTCTATCTTTCCTAGCAGTTGTTCCTTCTCTGCCCTCAACTCTTGATATTCTTGTTGTACTTTCTCCAGACACTCCTGGGTAGTCTCCATAGATCTTCTCTCTACTTGGAGAACCTGAATTTCAGCCTTTGAAGACTTTATCTCTTTTTGCACGTCTTCAAATTTTCTCTTTAACTTATTGTTTTCTTCTCTTTCCTTTCTTAGTGTGTCTTTTAGTTGAGAAGAAGACTTCTTAGACTGCTCCAGATCTGTCATTATTTTATCTACATTGTCCTCTGAAGCATGGATCAATGCAGCCCCTGCTCTGATAGTGAATCTGGGGTCTCTCTCTGTTCCGTATACAATGGTCGTATCAGTTATCATCTTACCAGACAGGCCCCCTGTTTCAACCTTCTTCTTAGTTATTTTTACTATCCTTTTCTTTTCTTTATCATAAAAGATGGTATTAAAATCAGGGACCTCTTCCCCTTTCTTCTGTTCAAAGGGGACTAGTCTAAGGGTGGGGGCCGTAGACTGTCCAGGTGTGCTGACAACAGGTACTTCAGGTTCTTGAACGTCGGGGTTCTCCACGTCCTGGGCCTAAATGTCTACTATGTTAGAGGCTGACTATTCTGTCACTATTTGGGTCAGTTTCATCCTCTTTGTCTCCTGTTTCTTCAGCTCCTCATCTAGCCTCCTTTTTCTTTCTTCTTCTTCGATCTTGGCATCTTCTTCTGCTTTTCTGGCTGCCTCTTGTGCAGCTCTTCTTTTCTCTTCCTCTTCTCCCTTTAGCCACCCTTCAGCTTCTTGGGCTAACCTTTGAGCTTCTTCATTTCTTTTATGGTTTCCTCCTCGGCCTTTGCTTGCTCATCCTGCCCCTTTCCACCTTTGGTGGTAATTTTTTTTTTAAACCTTTTCCTCAAGGCCGTTATGTTCAATGCACTACGTTAAATGGACTCTTCTCTGTCCTAGTGGTGAGTGTATTCAAAATGGACATTAGCCTCTTTGCAGTGCTCTTCGACCTTGTTATGGGAGTCATTCCCGTGGAAGGGCATTTCCCCAAAATGAAACTTCTCCAATTCCTCCATGAATTCATCGGCCTTCTTTACCCTAGTAAACTTACAACTCCCCAACCTGAAAGGCAACAGAGGATATGCAACCTTCTTATGTTCAAATAAGAAACTTCCTATGCCATCAAGGAAGACTTGCCTAACTGCCTCTTTGTGAATTATATAGGCTGTGGCATATTTAGGCAGTAGGGAGGGTGCTCTAGAGCCCCCAAACATTCTGAAATAGAGCCTCTCCTCAGTCAGGTAATAATCAGCATATTCTTCGATCACCTGCAGTACCTCCTCCGACATGCAGTCACATTCTTTTAAGAAAATAAGGGTATATAATGGCATAATGAAATGCTCACACACCTCCCTGTAGTGACTGTGGTACTTGTGAGCCGACAGTGGCTTGTAAGCGGAGTAAACAGGTATCCTTTCCCAGTCCCAGATGCACCTTAGGCCGAGGAAAGGTTGATTTCATAGTATGCAATCAATGAGTATGAAGCTCATGTAAAATTCTGACCTTTTTCGGGACACTCCTCCCAAAGCTGAGGCCATGCAAGACGAAAGGCTATTGGACACAATGTTGTCCCAGTTGAAAATGGTCCCTTGTGTTGCGACATAAAAATTTATCGGCATCCACTCCAATTTGAAGCTTTTTCCATGGGCTCTCCCAAAAATTCTATTGAGCATTAAGGCAATGAACCTGTAAGGGGTTCTTAAGCTTGCGGTGTCATATTCTCCCATTGGCCTTGTTCTAAAGTTTCTTCCAGGCATGAGCATCCTCTTGAGGGTTTGGACGAGGTCCATCCTGATGTTTCTCAGCCAATATTC
Source organism: Pseudotsuga menziesii (assembly GCA_001517045.1). Classification (NCBI taxonomy): domain Eukaryota; kingdom Viridiplantae; phylum Streptophyta; class Pinopsida; order Pinales; family Pinaceae; genus Pseudotsuga; species Pseudotsuga menziesii. Next base: position 568,036 of record LPNX010098958.1, on the reverse strand, counting down.
AGTTTAATATATTTGTGCTTCTGGCAAGTGGTAGGCTAGGGCTACATATCCAGGGTATAGGCAGTATAGCCTTGTTTATCAACATTCTCAAGAATCATGGTGGTTACATCTTCCCTGGGCAGAATCCACCCAATCACTTCAGAGCATGGAAAGAGCTCAGGTCTTGTAGCAATCTTCATCAATGAAGACCTTTCTATGTTGGCGTATATGTTTTCTTCTTCAAAACCTATATCAGGCACCTCTCGGCGCGTGATCAACCTGTAGATGTCTCCCCACTGATACTCAGGCTCTACACCAGTTATGCATTTGGTGTCTTCATAAATATATTCGGTCTTGGTGATGACCTTGATGTCGGGTTCCTCTTCGACCACAGGGGCCTTCTTCTTTTGATGCTTAGACATTTTGAGTTCAGAGGAATCTTCCTGTCACATATAAAATTGTAACTGTTAGGTCATTTCCGTACAAATTGTAGAGATTGACATAACAATGTAAACATTTTACCTCATCTGCGTTAAACATGACGGCAATTAATCAAACTAAGAGAATATGTTCACACCAATACTCCTGTCTAACACTTAAATCAGCTCAGTCAACAAAGCTCGAGTGGGAAACAAGGCCTACGTTAAAATGAAACAACCTCGGGCTCTCTGTGGGTGCCATGAACACTATGCTACGTGGAACAATGGAGGCACTTACTCTAGCCACTCAAATGGGGCGTTTCAGGAGATAGCACTATCTATGTGCCTTCTACGGTCCGTCTTAGGCTGGGCGATGCTATACTACCCCAGACCGGTTTGGGTTCGAATTCGACCGTGAACCGGGTCACTTGAAACGGTGAGGTAAAAACAAGGTCTTGGTTTGCAAGATGTGGGTAACCGAAGCAGGGGAAACCAGTCTGACATTCCCCATGGAGGCCATGAAGACCTTCCCCAAATGACCAAACATAAAATGGGGCAGACTGGTGCAGACAGCGTAATGGCCGTATGCACTAGTTTCCCCAACCATTGAGTGCAGGGTAAAAGGCCATAACGACCACCAAAACGAAACACTCCGTGGGCAACAAAACTCCTCTACTAACAGTACTAAGACTTGCCTCCGCATATATACATGTTACGATGGAAAATGGCGTGAAAACCCTAACCGCGGAAATAAACAATTAAAACATCCAGTTGAACGGAATGGGATAATGGGTACAAGAGCCTACCTAGCACTGCTATACGACTGGTGGGAGGAAAACCGTTGAGTTTCCATAGTGGAGCCACCTAGGAATGAGGGTACCAACAGCGAGGGTCTTGGTTAGCTCAAGCGAAAACGACAGCGCAACGATAGTCCAAAATAACAATAAAATAATAATTTACCCGACCCCATATATATATATATATCCTTGGTCAACTCTACCCGGCAGGAAAAAGTCATCAGGCGGTAAAAAAACAAGGGATAGGAGAGCAGATCAACATCGCCTTCCGTATTGTCGGGCGATGAAACAGCTGGAAGAACCGCCGAAGCATCGAAAAGAAACCAAATGATACTTGTATCGGAGCTTGTAATATTAGAACGTCGGAACAATAGAAGAAAGAGGAGCCGCAACGGTGGAAACATAAAAGACATCGAGTTCCACAAACCATCAAAATCGGGGAAAAAACCAACTTAATTTCAACTAAGAAACATTGGTTCTGTGGAAAAGTAAACTCAAACCACCGGAAAGACAATGCTTTTCAAAGCCGCAACGGCGGACGCTGAAAACTCAAAGATCAATGAAACAAAAAGCGGGGTTGAAAAAGTGAATGCAACTATCGGGAGACTTCGTAGTATGCCATCTGCAACTGTGGAAAACGTAGAGACAAAATGTTCCAATGGGAATCCAAACGACAGCCGATTGAGACAAAAGTGAATAAAAGCATCGAAAAAAACAATCGGACCTAGTTGCTTATTACCTCTCCGCAACGGCGGGAGCGCAAGTGACTAAAGTTTCGACTCAAACACTCAAAAATGCGTTTGATGGCAAGGTAAACTTAAACAATTAGTGAAACATTTTTGGCATTAGGAATAGTCTTTCTGCAGAATCATAAAACCAAATCAAAAGTCAAACCAAAATAAGAAAAAGGAGGGTCCCGAAATTTTTTTGGATTTTGGGAAATTGTTGCAGCTGCAACAATTGGCAACTACCTGGTGAACCCCAGATTTATGACTTAACTTTTTCCCAGTAAAAGACTGTCTGGTTGAAAAGTTTAATTCTTCTAGATGCTTGTGTTCCTAAGCTGGAAAACCCATGCATTTAAATCATTGAGAAGTTGTCCGTTCTTTGGGGAGTGGGAATACTAAAAATATTTGTAAGTCCGGATAACTCTTTTGAGGCCTAATAAGTGAGATTTATTTTATTCCTGTCTTTAGGTAGTTTCTAGCTTGGACACCACACGATCGTAACATATGGTAAACAACATTAGTCCTTTGTTCCTCATTCTCATGCCAATTGCACTTTTGTGTTGTTCAAACTTTTGTTCTTTTGAGTCCTCCATCTGCCTTTCTTTCTGAATTTTATTCAGGCTCTTCTATCCATAGTGTCCTTTTGTGTGAGAGAAGAATTTACTTTTCATCTCACGGATAGAAAAGAACTTTTGGCAATTTGAAATTCATGTTTCTGATACTTTGCTTTGATATGTACTGTTTCTTTAAGGAGTTTTGACTCTTGATAGCCTTTAGGATTTTGACATTATGGCATGGGATCATTTAAATATAGTAAACTGTTTACCTTGCTTCCTCTCTGTGGGCCCTTCGCCATCACCCCCTAGGACATTTTAGATGTGAAATGGATGGAGCCTCGAAATAGTATTCCAGACCTCTTACTTCTGAGTTATCTATAGGGGTTAAGTAGGGCTTCAATGAATGCATGGCCAATTAGGAACACTTCCTACTAGAAGACCTTCTATTATTTAAAAATCAAAGTCTTTTCCTTAAGATTTCAGTTAATTAAGAACCCTGATGTTTCCCATGCAACCAAAAGTTTGCATATTTATTCAAAACCAAAATAACTAGAAACAAAGCATTAAACCAAAACAAAACAACATCAATTTATTTATGTACAAAACATTAAAGAAAAAGAAAATTGTGTGCCCACCCCTGAAAATTCTTCAATCTACGAGTCAAAGGGGTAGGCTGTATTATAGACAAAAAATCTATCCATGGTCTAATTGCACTATTTTTGAAATCGAAACCATGTCTACTAATCTACTTCCAATCCTATCAGCCTAAGGAAATCGAAGGAGATCAGGCCGAATGTCAATCATATTGCTAGAATGATATCTTAGTTCAAGATCTATTAAATAATTTCCCAGAACAGAATTAGCAGATTCATTTCCCTCCCACAGCTTGGTGGCAGTATGTTTCATGTAAGGTTCTCTCAGAACTTTGATCTGACTTGGGGTGCCCTTATGAGGTAACCATAAATGAGACCAGTCTGAAGCAAAATACCCTTTTAGCCTAGCAGACCAATCTCGATTCAAAATAATCCCATAACCTTCTGGTATGTCAGCCACCATAATATCAATAAATTGACATATAGTGTTATTTGCAAATAAACGAATGAGAAAATTCTTCATTTCTCCCACTACTTTGACACTTGTTCTGTCTAGTTGAACTACTTCCCAAGCTATGGGCTCTATATGCCCATTAATATTCTTACAAACTTCAAGTGGCATAACATTTACCGATGATCCAAAATCTACCAAACAATTGTGCACCTTATGATTCAATATTTCTAGAGTCAAAAGGAAAGGTGGGGTTTTAGCTTTTTCTTCCCAAATAGGTTCGATGTCTTCCTTCCCTTGTTGGTTTTCAATGGGTACTTCCTTTTTAGGCTCCTCAGTCTTTTCAGTGTTTCCTTTGTTAACATCTACTTGTCCTTCCATAAGTCTGGCATGCTCGTTGACTTGATCCGTTTCCTGGTTGACAGTAGTGACTTTGGGTACTTTGTCTTTAATATTATCATTTAACTGGCTCTTGACATTCTCTTGCAACTTCTTAATCTTTGAAATTATTTCACTGTCTTTAATTATCAAATCCATTTTTTTTGTTGTTGTTGGTACGTTTTCAGGTTTAAGAGTGCTTTTTTCTATATCGAAAAGCGAAACACAGTCCCATAAGAACATGGTATCATCTTCTTGTTTCTCTATGGTCTTGTTATTCTTTTCTTCTTCATCACTGGCCTTTGTTAATTTAGAATCCAAGAGTTTGTTCATTACCAATGTCATCGAATTTAACCATTGGGGACGATTTTTTTCAGAATGAGGTTGTTGGTGAAAAGTACAGAAATTATCCGTGCCTACCTCTATCAAATTCATGGATTCTAAATTATGTGGAGGGGTTTTGAATTGGTTGTTATCCTCGCTTTTGTAGTAGGGCTGATAAGCCTTTAGAGCTTCCTTTTCTTTCTCCAAATCTATTATTCTGTTGGAGAGTTTTTGCATCATTTTTAACATTCCCTCAAAATCATGTGATTGCTCCACTGTAGGTTTAGACAATAATGAAGTTATTTTTCCATCATTTTTTTTCTCCATGTTGCTCAGGATAATATTCTATACTTTCCCTTTATGCTTCTTCATAAGTCTCTACTAACGTAGGTTTGACCTTCATTTTGGAAAACATGGCCAACTCAGGTCCCAAAGCTGAGGTATAATATTCAAATAGGACCTTGTCTGAAGGTCTATCAGCTTCAGAAATTTTTTTAAGATAGGCTGCAAATATTTGGGTAAAACTATGCACTTTATCTTTTCTTTCATTCTTCAAAGAGCATAGTCCTTTCATGAGTGTTGCATGTGTCTTTTGGGCTGCATACTTACTTCTAAAAATTCTTTCAAAGGTATCCCAATCTAGGATAGAGTTTGCAGGCAAACCAAAATACCATGATGCTGCCATGCCTTTAAGAGTATGTGGGAAAAGTCTACAAACTACATCTTCATACTCCCCAGCCCTTAACCCTTCTATTGCCAAATATAAACTTTGTAAGTGGTCATCCACGGCAACCTTCTCATCAGGATCGAACTTAGGCAGTAACTTCTCAAAATATTGAGATAGGTTGTGCAGCAGAGGTATTAGGTTTAAGGGTGATCTAGCCTTCTAAGGCAGCGGTGGGTTGGGATGATTCACATTTATACCTTCCATGAGCAAAGGTGAAAGAACAGGAGTCTGAGTAAGGAGCACCGTAACGTGAAACCGGGCTTACTTGCTTCAAAGGTGGAACCAAAACCTGTAAGTCTGCTTCTACAAGTTCTACCAAACTCTAAGTACTTGGGTCAGGACAAAAGCTTCCAAAATATTGCTGGTGGGGTAATCTCAGGAAAATAGGTTTCCTCGGCCAGCCATGCACTGGCGGCCCTCCTTCTAGCGCCAGAAACTGTTGAGGCCTGGAAATTCGCAGGCAACAACAGCAAGGGATTCTCCCTAGTCAACGTTCCCAAATAGCCCGTGACTGTTTGGTGTAGGGAATCCATCCGGTTTACGGTCTTGCTACCGTAGGTCAAGTAATAGAACTAAAAGGTTTTACTGGTTACAGCCCGGTCCATCATATATATTTTTGTATTTTTGACTTAAAGTATGATATGCATGTGCTTAATTAACATGCAGGGTGATAAAGGATGCAAGGAGTAGTCACAATGTGATGCGCAGGTTCTTACCTTTCATCTTAAAATCTCAAGCATCTAAATCACATACAATAATAAAGTAAGTCTAACTATGTACTATCCCCAGGGAGCCAAATTGTAACTTATTAATGAGTAATTTGTATTATGTGTGCGTTATAAAGAGAAATTACAGATAGCTGATATTTCTTCCCAAAGCACATGAACAATTAAAGATATTTAAACAATCAGATAGCCAATTGCTTATTAACAACATTCATTACTCATGGTGGTAATTTCATAGAATAAACCAGAAATCATTCAAACAAGAACATAGGTCCTACGAGTTAGAACGATCTCACGGTTAGTGGAGACAAAGCTGAAAAATGAAATAGTTCATCTTCAACCAATCCATAGCATAACATTCAAACATCCCACCAAACTTTTTCCGACAGGCAAAACAGTAAATCTTTATTGCAAAAGGAAATAGTTCTTCTTACAATATCTCTTCACTAATCTAACTGCGAAAAAATCATTCTTTTCCTCTAAGTCCTCTATATTTATACAAAAGAATAAGACTGTTGGGCTGCCTACAAATAACTCTTGGGCTTCCCCAACTCTTCTCCTCCCAAAATTTTACTTTCACTAAGTGTTTACAAAATTGCAACATATTACAAAATGAACAAACATTCACGAGGAGGGCCTCGCTTGATTATTTAGAAATTTATTCCAAGCTGAAGCCTCTGAGGCGATGCCTTCAAACTCAGAAGGTTCCAAAAAATGAATATTTATCTCGAATTTTGCAGCCTGGTTCCTGATGGCTTCAATTCTGGCTGCACTCAGGCGAAGCTGATATTATAATAGCTGCACACTGACTGCAGAATGATCTACCTCATTCCTTAAGTTCTGGTCATCGAGAGCTTTAATGTGCTGTATTCTTCTTTTCTCTTCTTGGTACCTTTTCTGCAAAATTTCCACAAACAGGTTGTGGTCCGGAAAAGCATCTATTCTCTGTTCAGCTTCTACTTGGCATCGGTTATAAGTAATTAGAAGTCTTCTAAAGAATTATGTGCATGCCCCTTTTGTCTTTCTAACATCCTTCTTGAATTCCTCGTCTGTGTTAATGGCAAACTCCAATCAGTCGTAGTCCTGCCTAAGGGTCTGTCAATCTTTCGAGGGTATCTCTGCAAGAGCTTCTTCATTGTTCTCTAGTCTTGCCGTCCTTGCTGTCAGGACTTCAAAGATGTCCTGAGATCTATCAACAAAATATGAGGAGGTATCCAAAATCTCCTCCAGCCAACCATATACTTGCAAAACCCTGCATCTTTCCTCTTCTATGGCCGTCTGCAACTTAAGCATCTTGGCTTTTTGTGCCAGAACATGTTCTTTGAAAGGTTGGAGACTAACTTGTTGTTCTTTGGCTTCCTCTAAAGCTACTGTCAGTGAGGTAATCTACTCTTGAAGTTTTGCCTCCTATTCTTGATATTGCCTCTCATTCGCCTCCAAGGTGGCTTTTTGCAGCTCTAGATCCTCTATCTTTCCTAGCAGTTGTTCCTTCTCTGCCCTCAACTCTTGATATTCTTGTTGTACTTTCTCCAGACACTCCTGGGAAGTCTCCATAGATATTCTCTCTACTTGGGGAACTTGAAGTTCATCCTTTGAAGACTTTATCTCCTTTTGCATGTCTTCAAATTTTCTCTTTAACTTATTGTTTTCTTTTCTTTCCTTTCTTAGTGTGTCTTTTAGTTGAGAAGAAGACTTCTTAGACTGCTCCAGATCTGTCATTATTTTATCTACATTGTCCTCTGAAGCATGGATCAATGCAGCCCTTGATCTGATAGTGAATTTGGGGTCTCTGTCTGTTCCGTATACAATGGTCATATCAGTTATCATCTTACCAGACAAGCCCTCTATTTCAACCTTCTTCTCAGTTCTTTTTACTATCCTTTTCTTTTCTTTATCATAAAAGATAGTATTAAAATCAAGGACCTCTTCCCCTTTCTTCTGTTCAAAGGGGACTAGTCTAAGGGTGGGGGCTGTAGACTATCCAGGTGTGCTGACAGCAGGTACTTCAGGGTCTTGAACGTTGGGGTTCTCCATGTCCTGGGCCTAAATGTCTGCTATGTCAGAGGCTGACTATTCTGTCACTGTTTGGGTCATCTTCATCCTCTCTGCCTCTTGTTTCTTCAGCTCCTCATCTATATTCCTTTTTCTTTCTTCTTCTTCAATCTTAGCATCTTCTTCTACTTTTCTCGCTGCCTCTTGTGCAGCTCTTATTTTCTCTTCCTCTTCTCCCTTTAGCCACCCTTCGGCTTCTTGAACTAACCTTTGAGCTTCTTCATTTCTTTTCCTGGTTTCCTCCTCGGCCTTTTCTTGCTTGTCCTACCCCTTTCCACCTTTGGTGGTGATTTTCTTTTTAAACCTTTTCCTCAAGGCCGTTATGTTTAATGCACTGTGGAAAATGGACTCTTCTCTCTCCTAGTGGTGAGTGTATAAAAAATGGACATTAGCCTCTTTGCAGTGCTCTGCAACCTTGTTGTGGGAGTCATTCCTATGGAAGGGCATTTTGCTAAAATGAAACTTCTCCAATTCCTCCATGAATTCATTGGCCTTCTTTACCCTAGTAAACTTATAACTCCCCAACCTGAAAGGCAACGGAGGATATGTAGCCTTCTTATGTTCAAATAAGAAACTTCCGATGCCATCAAGGAAGACTTGCCTAATTACCTCTTTGTGAATTATATAGTCTATGGCATATTTAGGAAGTAGGGAGGGTGCTCTAGAGCCCCAAAACATTATGAAATAGAGCCCCTCCTCAGTCAGGTAATAATCAGCATATTCTTCGATCACCTGCAGTGCCTCCTCCGACATGTAGTCACATTCTTTTAAGAAAATAAGGGTATATAATGGCATAATGAAATGCTCACACACCTCCCTGTAGTGAATGTGGTACTTGTAAGCCCACAGTGGATTGTAAGCAGAGTAAACAGGTATCATTTCCCGATCCCAGATGCACCTTAGGCCGGGGAAAGTTTGATTGTATAGTTTGCAATCAATGAGTATGGAGCTCATGTAAAATTCTGACCTTTTTTGGGACACTCCTCCCAAAGCTGAGGCCATGCTGGCTGAAAGGCTATTGGACACAATGTTGGCCCAGTTGAAAACGGTCCCCTCTGTCATGACATAAAAAATTATCGGCATCCACTCCAATTTGAAGCTTATGCCATGGGCTCTCCCAAAAATTCTATTGAGAATTAAGGCAATAAACCTGTAAGGGTTTCTTAAGCTTGTGGTGTCATATTTTCCCGTCGGCTTGGTTCTATAGTTTCTTCCAGGCATGAGCATCCTCTTGAGGGTCTCGATGAGGTCCATCGTGATGTTTTTCAGCCAATCTTCAGTTAAATATATTTGTGCTTCTGGCAAGTGGTAGGCCAGGGCTACATATCCAGGGCTATAGGCAGCATAGCCTTGTTTATCAACATTCTCAAGAATCATGGTGGTTACATCTACCCTGGGTAGAATCCACCCAATCACTTCAGAGCATGGAAATAGCTCATGTCTTGTAGCAATCTCCATCAATGAAGACCTTTCTATGTTGGTGTATATGTTTTCTTCTTCAAAACCTATATCAGGCACCTCACGACACATGATCAACCTGTAGATGTCTCCCCACTAATACTCAGGCTCTACACCAGTTATGCATTTGGTGTCTTCATAAATATATTCGGTCTTGGTGATGACCTCGACGTCGGGTTCCTCTTCAACCATAGGGGCCTTCTTCTTTTGATGATTAGACGTTTTGAGTTCGGAGGAATCTTCCTGTCACATATAAAATTGTAATTGTTAGGTCATTTTCGGACAAATTGTAGAGATTGAGATAACAATGTAAACGTTCTACCTCATCTGTGTTAAACATGATGGAAGTTAATCAAACTAAGCAAATATGTTCACACCAATACTCTTGTCTAACGCTGAAATCGGCTTAGTCAACAAAGCTCGAGTGGGAAACAAGGCCTACGTTAAAATGAAATAACCTCGGGCTCTCTGTGGGCGGCATGACCACTACGCTACGTAGAACAATGGAGGCACTTACTCTAGCCACTCAAAGGGGGAATTTCAAGAGATAGCACTATCTATGTGCCTTCTACAGTTCGTCTTAAGCTGGCCGATGCTATACTACCCTAGACCGGTTCGGGTTCGAATTCGACCGTGAACTGGGTCGCTCAAATTAGCGAGGTAAAAACAAGGTCTTGGTTTGCAAGATGTGGGTAACTGAAGCAAGGGAAACGAGTCCGACATTCCCCGGGGAGGCCATGAATACCTTCCCCAAATGGCCAAACATAAAATGGGGTAGACTGGTGCAGACCTCGTAACGACCGTCTGCACTAGTTTCCCCAACCATCGAGTGCAGGGTAAAAGGCCATAACGGTCGCGGAAAGGAAACACTCCATGGGAAACCAAACTCCCCTACTAATAGTACCAAGAGTCGCCTCCGCATATATACATGTTACGATGAAAAACGGTGTGAAAACCCTAACCACGGAAACAAACAATTAAAACATCTAGTCGAACGGAATGGGATAATGGGTATAAGAGCCTACCTGGCACTGCTGCGTGACTGGTGGGAGGAAAACCGTTGAGTTTCCACGACGGAGCCACCTAGGAACGAGGGTACCGACAACGAGGGTTCTGGTTAGCTCGAGCGAAAACGACAGTGCAACGAAAGTCCAAAATAACAATAAAATAATAATTTACCCGACCCCATATATATATCCTTGGTCAACTCTACCCGGCGGGAAAAAGTCATCGGGCGGTAAAAAAACAAGGGATCGGAGAGCAGATCAACATCACCTTCCGTAACGTCGGGCGATGAAACAGCTGGAAGAACCGCCGGAGCATCGGCAAGAAACCAAACGATACTTGTATCGGAACTCGTAATAATAGAACATCGAAACAATAGAAGAAAGAGGAGCTGCAATGGCGGAAACATAAAAGACATCGAGTTCTACAAACCATCAAAATCAGGGAAAAAACCAACTTAATTTCAACTAAGAAACATCGGTTCCGTGGAAAAGTAAACTCAAACCACCGGAAAGAAAGCGCTTTTCAAAGTTGCAACGGCGGATCCCGAAAACTCAAAGATCAATGAAACAAAAAGCGGGGTTGAAAAAGTTAATGCAACTATCGGGAGACTTCGTAGTATGCCATCCGCAACTGCAGAAAACATAGAGACAAAATGTTTCGACGGGATTCCAAACGACAGCCGATTGAGAAAAAAGTGAATAAAAGCATCGGAGAAAACAATCGGACCTGGTTGCTTATTACCTCTCCGCAATGGAGGGAGCGCAAGTGACTAAACTTCTGACTCAAACACTAAAAAATGCGTTTGATGGCAAGGTAAACGTAAACAAGTAGTGAAACATTTCTGGAATTAGGAATAGTCTTTCTGCAGAATCATCAAACCAAATCAAAATTTAAACCAAAATAAGCAAAAGGAGGTGTTATCTCTAGGGTTGTTCCTCCTGCTTATTTTTGAAATTTTGATTTGGATTGGTTTTTGTTGGTTTTAATTTTACTTTGTTCTATTTTTTATGATTGATTGCTTGCCCTTATGATTCCCTTGGTTACCTAAAATCATCAAAGTTTTTATTCATCAATTAAGAGCCCATGTATGTGCAAAGGATTATGTGTTACAGGGTGAATTTTTACAAACTGGCAGCGCCCTTCCAAACTGGCAGCATATTGTGAGCGTGCAGCATATTGATTTCTGGTGGTAACATGTACATATGGTATTCTATTGAAAGATTTATGAATTATGTCATGAAATCTATAATGAATATAATCCTTTATCATAGTTTTGAATATAAAGTTTTGATCATTGACAGTCGGCATTGTATATGTTTTTATATTGCTGATCATGAATTAATGAGTCATACAGTGGCAATAATGGAAGAACACAGGTGTTGTCATTTCAAAGTCAGAGCAATTCATGTAATGAGTAATTTTTGTCATCGTGGTAAGAGTAGCCTAAGGCATGTTTTTCCTAAAATATTTCTTATTATTCTGCTGAAGAGGCATCCAAACGCTGGTTTGGTTCGTTGTTTGTCTTCATGAGCTGCGCTACGTAAATGTTCAGGAAATTTGGGTTTATTTTCGAACCCTAGGGCTTGTGAGTTCAGGATTGAAATACATTGTACATATATTTCCTTGCACTTTCAGCAATGCTTGGCTTGAACATGCAGACGTAGTATAAAACTTCCTATGCAGGATATACAACGTGAAGGCTTTTATATTGTTGATTGACAGAGGTTCCTGGTTATGAGCAGTGTTATGTAAGGATTCAGGAAAGTTAGGGTTTATTTTTACCCTAGGGCTTGTAAATTCAGAATTGGAATATTTTTATGTCTCCTTGCGTCTCAGAACAAGCCATTTCAGCACATAGCCACAGTGTAAAATGCATTGTTCAGAACAATGCTGCGTGAAGACCTTGGTAATTTGGGTATTTATCAGAGGTTCTAGGGGTAAGAGCTACCACTCGTTTTAAGTCAAATTTCATTAGCATTATCACTCTGTGGGTTTGCAGATTGTTACTTCCAGCACAAGGATTACCACATTCCAGATGCTAGCATAAACAAAAGGATTACCACAGAGACATATTCAGCAGAAGGTACATGTTTTTACCTGAGGCATTATTGGTATATACAGCCGAGTTGAAATCCCTGTAGAATTTCAGATGTCAAAGGTAATCGAAGAGGAGGAGCCAGAGGTGGTTGTGAAGAAGAGGCCTGGAGGTTTCATATGTAGATTAGAACCTAGAAACACAGATTGGATTAAGCAGTTTCCAAGGTCTGCTAAGCTGATACAGAGGTTAGGATGGTTCAACTTTTGTGACAAATTGCAGGGATATCATTCCCACTTGACAATGGCCTTCATTGAAAATTATAATGATGACAGAGTTCAGTTACAAAGTTTAACCGTGAGAATCAATGAGAACTCTATCGCTGAAGCTATCAATGTTCCTGCAGAAGGTGAAAAGTGGTTTAAACAAAAATACTTCAAGGAATATTTCAACGACTTCTTGATCCCTGGAAATGAAAAAATCGACTGGAAAAATGGAGTCCGTGTCAGCAGGATGAAGCCAGCATGGAGAGTGCCATTGGAAGTGATTCAGAACTATATCACTTGTGATGGAAGGTATGATAGGGTCTTAAAGTGTCATTTAAAACTTCTAATGCATATTCAGGGCAGTACACAGTTAAATCTTCCTTTTTACCTATTTAGAAGCCTTCAAAAAATGATTGCTAAAGTTCAAAATCATCCAGCACATACAGCCCGATCGGTTTATCACCAGTGGATAATTAAGTTGTTGATTTTAACCCAGCTACAAAAAGAAGAAAGAACATGGGGTTCTTTGTTGACAGAACTAGGGTTTAGTGATAACCCTAAAGAAAAAGGTAAGAAGATGATTGATGATGTTAACCAGTAGATAGAAAACCCTACAGAGATAGATCAAGAGGGTAAGAATAAAGAAATAGATGCTGTTTGTAACCCTGTAAAGGGCAGTTTAGACCCTGAAACACCCTGCACACAAGAAAATCCAGAAAAAATCATTGACATGTTTAAAAGTATTGCTTCAAAAAAGAAAATATCTAAACATTTATTCAAAGAAGGCAAGCCTAGAACTAGATTGAGGGAGAAAATGTAGATAGAAGAAAGAACAGTACAAGAGGGTGATAAGGAGGTTGTGGTTATAGAAGATGCAGCAAGTGAAGGAACAGTTCACACAGCAGAAGACAAATACTGTGAGAAGATAGAAGAATTTATTGACATGCAGGGTGAAGCAGGTATCATACCAGCAATGTTTTGTACAGATGAACAAAACAAGCTTGATGAAGGATCAATATCAAGGAATCTTCCTGAAGAAAGAGATTGCAGAAGAGAGGAAGATTTGGATATCTCCCCAGAGCTTGGTCAATGTAAAAGATCACTTCAAACTTATAAAGAACAGACAAGATACCTGCAGGATATAAATGAGAAGTTAATGGTGGAAAATAAGAGATTACAAGAAGACATGGAGGATAAGGAAGCAGAGTACCAAAAACTATTGGTAATTTCGAAGGACATCCTCAAGGAGAAAAGAGCTATGCAAAGACAGCTGGAGCAGCTCAAAGCCCGGAAAAAGGAAAGTGACAAGGATGTGGAATTGGCTAGACTCCAAAAGCGCTCACAGGTGCTCAGTGACTTAGCCACCTTAGTTGAGGCTTCTAGAAGCCTTTATGTGTTTAAAATTTATTTGATTTTGAACTCATGCTATTATGTTTGACATTTGTATAACACTTGTAGTGTAAAACATTTTGTAAGGGATTAACTCTCCACTTTTGAAGGAAGTTCGATCCAAAAATTTAGGATCTATGGTTAGTTTCTAGATAGAATATTTTTGTACAAAAGCAAGTCTCGACTAGAGAAACAGAGGTTGGCAGTTTTGGGAGAAATGCTTGATGATTTGTAAGCACATCTATGTAGCATGAACTTTTTGTAGCTTCAAACAGGTTCTGTTTATGAATGAAGTATGATGATGATTTGTTTCTGTAATGCATGAATTGTTTCTCTGGTAATTCTGTTAAGTATATGTTCATTCATATTCCATTACTATAATTCTTATCAAGAGAAACAATTATCTTTATATATTTATACACAGTAACAGTTTCACTTCATGTTTTCAAGATCATAGAATCCTTACTCTTGAATGCTGTATTGTATTTTGTGTTATATGGTTTCTACAATTTGTCTTGCAGCCCTCATTGATTTACCAGCCTATCACATGCTTTGATCTTCTTATGAACACCTGTATTTACCCATCTGTGATATATACCAGCTTTGTTCATTGTAAATTGTGTGATGTTTTGATTTCATTCCTAAACTTTGAAAACTGTACAAACAAGTAATACTAGCCTAGTGCCTTCTAGTACTGTGAGGTTCTTTTAGCCCTGCTCACGATACCAGCTTGTATTTTTGATTTGATTGCATTTGATTTTTACATTTTCAAACAAAGATTTCCTTAAGCTTGAATCCCGTAGTCTAGGTTCAACTTTAGGGATAACATCTTCTGGTGCCGTTGCCGGGTAACGGATAAAGGAAAGGATATTTTCCCTCGGTAATCAACAATTTCATCGAACTGATTTTGTAGGGTGAACAGAATCAGCAAAACCTGATATAGACTACATCTAATCACCTTTTGAGCAGTTACAGTGGCTTCAAAGAAGATAGGGACTCGAGGAAATCCCTCATCCCCTTTAAATCCAGGAGTCTCAGATCCTGAGCAGTTGTTAAGGGAGACTAGGAGAAATCTGGTTTCTACTTCATTAGAGAAATTTAAACAGCCTGCAACTTTAGAGATCCCTGAATCTGCATCTGTTCCAGTTCCTTCTCTAAATCCACATTCAGAAAAAGGACGAGAGGAGTTAGATTTGTTATTTACCCCTTCCCAAGTTAACAATTTTTGGGTCTTTACAAATCCCTTGATATCAGAAAAAAGTTAAGCTTGAAGCATTGCAAACTCCTTCAATCCATACTCCTCTGGTTAAGACTGTTCTAGTAAATCAACCAAATCCTAGTACTTTGTCTTCCTCATCACAACAGTCAAGTACTTTTCAGTCTAATATAAACCCTAGAATGGCTCAGCCCCAAAATCGAATGGCTGCTATGATAGTAGCAAGATATGCCCCGCTTGTTTTGACTCCACCACTCAATGCTCTCCTAGGAGGAGATTATCAGAAATACATTCCAAGGTTCGATGGTCAGGGAGATGCTACTGCAGAAGAACATTGGAATAAATTCTATAGTTTTGCAGACAATCAAAATTATGAACGTACAGATGTTTGGATGAGATTATTTGTCCAAAGTTTAGATGGTGAGGTTAGAAAATGGTTTAGAGAATTGCCACCAAACTCCATAGATGGCATTGATGCTTTGGAAGAAACATTCATGAAACAATGGGGGGATGAATCATATGAATTTGATGAAGGAGAGTTAGATGAATTGGAAGATGAAGAACATAATATTAGTCAATTTGATCATGATGCTCCTTCACATTTTATAACTCGATCTGATTATCAGTATGCTACAGAATTAGGTCAGTATGATGAGGATGATTATCAGATGTCTATGCCAGAGGTCTGTCAACAAATGCCACAAAAATCATATGGCCTGAGGTCAAGGGTAAAACATGCAGCACAAACCAAGAAAGTGGTGAAAGCTTCTTCTTTTAAACAAAATATGCCTGCAAATAAAAAACAAGCTGTAAATCAGAGAAAAGATGAAGATGTGAATCCAGAGGAGATTAAAAAGTCTATTGGTGGCTTTAATTTTGAACATGAACTTAATAAGGTAAAGATCCCTGTGCCTTTGACTGAGTTGATTAAAAGTAAAATTTACAGGGAGGCAACCTTTAAAACCTTTAGCAATGCAGTGAATCCTAGTCTTATTCCTTCTGATGAGATTAATCTGCAGGATGAAAATCCTACTATCATTGTAGGATCAAAAACTTTTGATCAACCAGATGATAATTCTGAATATCCTCCGCCATTTTATGTAACCTTTTCTGTACATGATCAACTGCTGCATAATTGTTTGCTGGATTCAGGAGCTTCACATAACCTTATGCCAAAATCAGTCATGGAAGCCTTAGGACTAAGTGTTACTAAGCCATACCATGATTTGTACGCATTTGATTCCAAGGCAGTAAAATGTATTGGGGTGATCAAGGATTTGGTGGTGAATCTAACCCAGGTACCCATGAAGAGTATATTGATGGATATCGTGGTTGCAGATGTTTCTCCTAAGTTCGGTATGTTGTTGTCTAGATCTTGGGCAAAAAAGGTAGGGGGAACTCTGCAGATAGATCTCTCGTATGCTACAATTCCAGTATTTGGGGGTGAATTCAGAAGACTATACAGAGAAGTTCAAATGGCATACTTGGTAAGTGACAGCAAACACCCTAATAATCACCCTATTTATTCAATTGATGAAAACCTTGGGTCTTGTATGTTGCAATTGAATGATGAATCTGACGGTGTTTTAAAGGTAGAAAAAGATATCCCAATTCAGGTAAAAAGAGAGGAACCTGATGGCTTGTGGCAAATGTATTTCGATGGTGCATCGAGTAAAGAAGGGGCAGGTGTAGGAGTGTTATTGATTTCAGCTGGAGGTGAGGCTATTTACCTTATGTTCAAATTGGAATTCAAAACAACAAACAATACTGCTGAATATGAGGCTCTGATCCTTGGATTAAGGGCAGCAAAAGACTTGGGCATTAAGGAGCTTGCTATATTTGGCGACTCCGAATTAATAATCCAGCAAGTAAAAAGGGTGTACCAGGTAAATCAGCAGTTGTTGAAAGTTTATAGGAATGAAGTCTGGGATCTAATTGAAAATTATTTCATATCCTTTAATATCACCTTTGTCCCAAGAGATTATAATGAAACAGTTGATTCCTTAGCTTTAGCAGTAGCTTATTTCAAAGTGCCAAAGGTTACTCATCTGAAATATCCAATTGATGTTAGGTACAGACCTGCTGTCCCAGATAATATTAAACATTGGAAGGTTTTTAATGATGATCTAGAAATAAATGAATTTCTGGAATTGGTAGGAGAATTTTCAGATGATATTGTTGAGCAGGAACAAGATTCAGAATGGGTAGAAAATGAACCCTGCATAAATAATTCAATTGTTGATCATAAAATTGTGGAGTTAAAAGGGAATTTCATTTCTAAAGGACTTGTTCCTTTAGAAAGACTGTTTTCAAAAGATGATACACTAATAAAACCTACCCTACAGACTACTGAAGAAAATGTTGTGGAGTATAACATTGGTTCTGAAAAGCAGCCTCAAATGATAAAATTGTCAAAATTGCTGTCAGATGATGAAAGAAGGAAATATCTAGCTCTGCTGAAAGAATATAAAGACATTTTTGCTTGGTCATATTAGGATTTAAAAACATATGATACCAGCATAATCCAACACAAAATCCCTCTAAAACCCAACACTAAGCCTTTTAAATAGAAGCTTAGAAGGATAAATCCAGCATTGTTGCCAGTAATTGAAAAAGAGGTGAAAAAACTGTTAGATGCAAAAATCATTGTGCCTTTAAGATATTCATCTTGGGTTGCTAATTTAGTTCCTGTATGGAAGAAAAATGGAGAGATAAGATTATGTGTAGACTTCCGTAACCTAAATAAATCATGCCTCAAAGATAACTATTCATTGCCAAAGATAGATCAGATTTTGCAGAGGGTAGTAGGTGCTCACAGGATTTTGATGATTGATGGATTTTCTGGTTATAACCAGATTGCAGTTCAGCCTGAAGACCGAGAGAAAACAACATTCACCACGCCATGGGGAACCTTTATGTATGACAAAATGCCTTTTGGGCTCATGAATGCAGGTGCTACTTTTCAGAGAGCTATGGATATAGCTTTTGTGGGTGAAAATGAAAAATTTGTAGTGATATACCAGGATGACATCACAGTATTTTCTAAATCAAATGAAGATCATCTTAAACACTTAAAACAAATTTTTGTCAAATGTATGAAGTTTGGTTTATCACTAAATCCTAAAAAATCTCACTTTGCCCTGACAGAAAGAAAACTGTTAGGCCATATTGTCTCTACTGAGGGAATAAAGATAGATCCAGAAAGAGTCAAGGCTATTCTAAAAATCAGCATGCCCAGAAACAAAAAATAAGTTCAATCCTTTGTTGGAAAAATCAACTTCTTAAGATGGTTTATTCCAAATTTTGCAGAGATAATAAAGCATATCATTCAAATGCTTAAAAAGGATAGTGAGGTTAAGTGGTCTAAACAGGCTAAACAAGCATTTGAAAACATAAAACAAGCATTGATAGAAGCCCCAGTGCTGATGGCTCCTGATTACACAAAAGATTTCACCATATTTTCATTTGCATCAAAAGATACTATTGCTGCTGTATTATTACAAAAGAACTCTGATAATTTGGAACGACCCATATCATTCTTCAGCAAAACATTAAGGGATTCTGAGCTGAATTATAATATAATGGAAAAAACAGGCCTATGCCTTAGTTAAAGCTCTGAAATTCTTTAGAATATATGTTTTACATTCTAAGGTTGTGGCTTATGTCCCAAATGCAGCAGTTAAGGAAATTCTGGCACAGCCTGACAGCGAAGGAAAGAGAGGCAGATGGATAGCCAAGGTCATGGAATATGACATAGAAATTAAGCCAACAAAATTGGTAAAAGGACAAGGACTGGCTAAAATACTCACAGAATCCAATTGTCAGGTTTTGAATCTTCACATCATGGTAGAGCAGTCAGCACAGAGTATGAGCACAGAGCATAGTAAGGAGCAGATTTATAACAGGTATGCTGAATCTGATTGGTATAAGGATGTGGTGTATTTTCTTTTGTATTTACAGTGCCCTCTTGAATTGAACAAGAGTGAATGCAGATCCTTGAAACTAAAAGCAATGAAGTACGTTTTGAGAGATCAGATATTGTATTGGAAGGATCCGGGAGGTATACTATTGAAATGTTTGGAGAAATATGAAATTGATGCTGTGATTGCAGAGTTGCATAGTGGAGTGTGTGGAGGACATAAATATTGGAAAGCAACTGCCTTCAAAATATTGAGAGCAGGATACTACTGGCCTACCCTGTTTTTAGATGTGTTTTAGCAGGTTAGATCATGTATCGAATGTCAGAAATTTGCTGGTAAGCAAAAGCTTCAATCCCTACCATTAAAGCCTATTTCTGTGAATGGTCCATTTCAGCAGTGGGGACTAGACTTTATTGGTGAAATTCATCCTCCATCTAGTGGACAGCATAAATGGATCCTCACTGCTACCGATTTCTTCACAAAATGGGTGGAAGCAATTCCAACAAGGAGAGCAACAGAACAAGTAATAATTACTTTCCTCCAAGAAAACATTATGAGTAGGTTTGGATGCCCTAGAAAATTACTCACTGACAATGCCTCTGCCTTCAAGTCAAAAAAGATGGTAAATTTTTTCCAGGAGAATAACATTAACCTTAAGCAATCCACACCATACTATCCACAAGGAAATGGATTAGCAGAATCTAGCAATAAAAGCATTGTAAGCAGTATCAAGAAAATGTTTTTTGAAAATAAACGAAGTTGGAACAGCAAGCTGAAATTTGCTCTGTGGGCTGATAGAGTAACAATTAAAAAATCAATTGGGACATCCCCTTTCCAATTGGTTTATGGGACTGATGCTGTTTTCCCTGTCCATTTAGTCACTCCAGTCATGAAGTTTGTTCAGGAAATTGAAGAAGATCCATATGATATTAGGAGATGAATGTTTCAGATAGTACAGTTGCAGCAAGAAAGAGAAGCCATCAAGGACACAGCTGAGAAACATCAAAAAAGAATGAAAGACAGTTTTGATAAAAGGGTCAAAAAAGATTTGTTTACAATGGGTGATCTTGTGCTCAGATGGGATGCAAGAAAAGATGAAAAAGGTAAACACGGAAAGTTTGATAACTTATGGATAGGACCTTTTTCAATCATAAAGATCCTTGGAAATAATACATTTTTCTTGCAAAATTGGAAAGGAGAGGAGATTGCAGGTCCAGTCAATGGACGCTTCTTAAAACCTTTTTACACAGAGTGAAAGACAGGGTGTTATTATACATAATCATTGTATATATCATTTTATTGCAAATAAGAATCTAGCCCAATGGATAAGGTACTGGTCAGCAAGTTCTCAAAGTCTCCAAGAGAAACTTTGTCCCCAGACGGAGCCAGATGTTATCTCTAGGGTTGTTCCTCCTGCTTATTTTTGAAATTTTGATTTGGATTGGTTTTTGTTGGTTTTAATTTTACTTTGTTTTAGGTTTTATGATTGATAGCTTGCCCTTATGATTCCCTTGGTTACCTAAAATCATCAAATTTTTTATTCATCAATTAAGAGCCCATGTATGTGCAAAGGATTATGTGTTACAGGGTGAATTTTTACAAACTGGCAGTGCCCTTCCAAACTGGCAGCATATTGTGAGCGTGCAGCATATTGATTTCTGGTGGTAACATGTACATATGGTATTCTATTGAAAGATTTATGAATTATGTCATGAAATCTATAATGAATATAAGCCTTTATCATAGTCTTGAATATAAAGTTTTGATCATTTACAGTTGGCATTGTATATGTTTTTATATTGCTGATCATGAATTAATGAGTCATACAGTGGCAATAATGGAAGAACACAGGTGTTGTCATTTCAAAGTCAGACCCGTTCATGTAATGAATACTTTTGGTCATCGTGGCAAGAGTAGCCTAAGGCACGTTTTTCCTAAAATATTTCTTATTATTCTGCTGAAGAGGCATCCAAACGCTGGTTTGGTTCGTTGTTTGTCTTCACGAGCTGCGCTATGTAAATGTTCAGGAAATTTGGGTTTATTTTCGAACCCTAGGGCTTGTGAGTTCAGGATTGAAATACATTGTACATATATTTCCTTGCACTTTCAGCAATGCTTGGCTTGAACATGCAGACGTAGTATAAAACTTCCTGTGCAGGATATACAACGTGAAGGCTTTTATATTGTTGATTGACAGAGGTTCCTGGTTATGAGAAGTGTTATGTAAGGATTCAGGAAAGTTAGGGTTTATTTTTACCCTAGGGCTTGTAAGTTCAAAATTGGAATATTTTTATGTCTCCTTGCGTCTCAGAACAAGCCATTTCAGCACATAGCCACAGTGTAAAATGCATTGTTCAGAACAATGCTGCGTGAATACCTTGGTAATTTGGGTATTTATCAGAGGTTCTAGTGGTAAGAGCTACCACTCGTTTTAAGTCAAATTTCATTAGCATTATCACTCCGTGGGTTTGGAGATTGTTACTTCCAGCACAAGGATTACCACATTCCAGATGCTAGCATAAACAAAAGGATTACCACAGAGACATATTCAGCAGAAGGTACATGTTTTTACCTGAGGAATTATTGGTATATAAAGCCGAGTTGAAATCCCTATAGAATTTCAGATGTCAAAGGTAATCGAAGAGGAGGAGCCAGAGGTGGTTGTGAAGAAGAGGCCTCGAGGTTTCATATGTATATTAGAACCTAGCAATACAGATTGGATTAAGTAGTTTCCAAGGTCTGCTAAGCTGATACAGAGGTCAGGATGGTTCAGCTTTTGTGACAAATTGCAGGGATATCATTCCCAGTTGACAATGGCCTTCATTGAAAATTATAATGATGACAGAGTTCAGTTACAAAGTTTAACCGTGAGAATCAATGAGAACTCTATCGCTGAAGCCATCAATGTTCCTGCAGAAGGTGAAAAGTGGTTTAAACAAAAAGACTTCAAGGAAGATTTCAATGACTTCTTGATCCCTGGAAATGAAAAACTTGACTAGAAAAATGGAGTCCATGTCAGCAGGATGAAGCCAGCGTGGAGAGTGCCATTGGAAGTGATTCAGAACTATATCACTTGTGATGGAAGGTATGATAGGGTCTTAAAGTGTCATTTAAAACTTCTAATGCATATTCAGGGCAGTACACAGTTAAATCTTCCTTTTTACCTGTTTAGAAGCCTTCAAAAAATGATTGCTAAAGTTCAAAATCATCCAGCACATACAGCTCGATCGGTTTATCACCAGGGGCTAATTAAGTTGTTGCTTTTAACCTAGCTACAAAAAGAAGAAAGAACATGGGGTTCTTTGTTGACAGAACTAGAGTTTAGTGATAACCCTAAAGAAAAAGGTAAGAAGATGATTGATGATGTTAACCAGCAGATAGCAAACCCTATAGAGATAGATCAAGAGGGTAAGAATAAGGAAATAGATGTTGTTTGTAACCCTGTACAGGGCAGTTTAGACCCTGAAACACCCTGCACACAAGAAAATCCAGAAAAACTCAGTGACATGTTTAAAAGTATTGCTTCAAAAAAGAAAACCCGCAAACAGTTATTCAAAGAAGGCAAGCCTAGAACTAGATTGAGGGAGAAAATGCAGATGGAAGAAAGAACAATACAAGAGGGTGATAAGGAGGTAGTGGTTATAGAAGATGCAGCAAGTGAATGAACACTTCACACAACAGAAGACAAATACTGTGAGAAGATAGAAGAATTTATTGACATGCAGGGTGAAGCACGTATCATTCCAGCAATGTTTTGTACAGATGAACAAAACAAGCTTGATGAAGGATCAATATCAAGGAATCTGCATGAAGAAAGAGATTGCAGAAGAGAGGAAGATTTGGATATCTCTCCAGAGCTTGGTCAATGTAAAAGATCACTTCAAACTTATAAATAACACACAAGATACCTGCAGGATATAAATGAGAAGTTAATGGTGGCAAATAAGAGATTACGAGAAGACATGGAGGATAAGGAAGCGGAGTACCAAAAACTATTGGTAATTTCGAAGGACATCCTCAAGGAGAAAAGAGCTATGCAAAGACAGCTGGAGCAGCTCAAAGCCCAGAAAAAGGAAAGTGACAAGGGTGTGGAATTGGCTAGACTCCAAAAGCGCTCGCAGGTGCTCAGTGACTTAGCCACCTTAGCTGAGGCTTCTAGAAGCCTTTAGGTGTTTAAAAGTTATTTGATTTTGAACTCATGCTATTATGTTTGACATTTGTATAACACTTGTAGTGTAAAACATTTTGTAAGGGATTAACTCTCCACTTTTGAAGGAAGTTCGATCGAGAAATTTAGGATCTATGGTTAGTTTCTACATAGAATATTTTTGTACAAAAGCAAGTCTCGACTAGAGAAACAAAGGTTGGC
>LPNX010098958.1:508921-544591 GCA_001517045.1 Pseudotsuga menziesii | reverse complement strand
CTATGTAGCATGAACTTTTTGCAGCTTCAAACAGGTTCTGTTTATGAATGAAGTATGATGATGATTTGTTTCTGTAATGCATGAATTGTTTCTCTGGTAATTATGTTAAGTATATGGTCATTCATATTCCATTACTATAATTTTTATCAAGAGAAACAATTATCTTTATATATTTATACACAGTAACAGTTTCACTTCATGTTTTCAGGATCATAGAATCCTTACTCTTGAATGTTGTATTGTATTTTGTGTTATATGGTTTCTACAGTTTGTCTTGTAGCCCTCATTGATTTACCAGCCTATCACATGCTTTGATCTTCTTATGAACACCTGTATTTACCCATCTGTGATATATACCAGCTCTGTTCATTGTAAATTGTGTGATGTTTTGATTTCATTCCTAAACTTTGAAAACTGTACAAACAAGTAATACTAGCCTAGTGCCTTCTAGTACTGTGAGGTTCTTTTAGCCCTGGTTTGATACCACCTTGTATTTTTAATTTGATTGCATTTGATTTTTACATTTTCAAACAAAGATTTCCTTAAGCTTTAATCCCGTAGTCTAGGTTCAACTTTAGGGATAACAGGAGGGTCCCGAATTTTTTTTGGATTTTGGGAAATTGTTGCAGCTGCATCAAGATCACAAGTACTACTTAATCAATCACACAATTTGATATATATATTAAAATCTAGAGATATTATTCACCATTAAAGCATTGACACACATAAAAAGTATTAATGAAAATAACTAATTACATATTATTTAACAAACTAGAGTCTTTTTTTATGATAGATCGCACATTATTAACACCATTTAGGAATACAAAACAAGGCCGCAATGGATCTAACAAAAAAATATCTTTCACATCACCATAATTATAATATTTTGTAATTACATAGTTCCATCCATCTTTGCAAGCATGTCTTCCTTTCTAATTGTCTACAACCATTGTGTTTCAAGCATAATAACCAGCCTTCAACATCTTCCAAACTTTATTTATGGGTTTGAGATATACATGTAGATTTTCAAAATAAACATAACCTTTTCTTGATATGATGTCACAATAATCTTGTGTCATAATAACTTTAAATTGTTTCATTTTCAATAGAGTTTAAAAAAAATTGACAAAAATTCTTTCACATTTTGTTGTTGGATAGATGTCCATCTAAACCAACCTCAAAAATACAAAAGCTTTGTTTAGAGAATTCTCTAAATCCTAGGGAATTCTCATGTTTGCATACATACAAGTAGAAAAAGAATATGATCAGCTTGAGGTGAAGGGTGGAAAACTAAGGCTTAAATAAACAAGGTTAAGAAGAAAACATGTATGAACCAATATCTAGTCACTATATAAAATGTGTACAAAAGAACATTAAGCTCTTTACATCCCTCTCCATTCCGGCAAGAGCTATTCATTAAGCTGCAGAGCATTTAATGCTTTTGCAGAGGGTTTGATGACCCTTGGATTTTGAGCAGCTCAAGATCTAACGATCATAAAGCTTGCTTGAGCTGCATTAAATGCTTTGCAGCTCAATGGATAGCTCTTGCCCTCCATTCCTTAGAACCCTCGCAGCAGAAAACTAGTCAGATGCGGAGCAAACAATTATACGGTTTACAAAGTTCGAGACAAACAGTCATACGGTGCACTGTATTTGGGAGCTGGATATAAACTTACGCTAAGTGTCGACTCTATTAACAAGATGTCTTAAAGGCACTGCGAGATCGCCTGACCAGGGTCGAATAGATCAAGAAGGTGTTGATAGAACCAGCTCTAGAAATACATTTAATTTCTGGTTCAGGTCAGGATCCAACAATTCATATTTTTGACAGGGATGACTACTCTGCCTCAGGTGACGACAAGACGTATGTCCTGAAATATGTCAAGAAATGAACAGAAAGCTGTGAAGAAATAGTTTTGAATTTTGTAAACTGAAAAGTTTTATTAATGGTTAACTTGTTTTTTTATAATTTTTATAATTTCTTTTCAAAAGGGAGTAAAATATGGATGCTGATGTCTGAGAAGGAAAATATTTGTCATAGGTAAAAGAACAGGCTGCAAGAATTTGATGAATATAATACTTCTTTTAATGAAAATATTTTGATGAATGTAATATTTTTTTTAATGAAAATATTATCATATCAGAACTTTGGCATGAGAAAAATAGAGATCGTGATTCTATAACCTCAATGCTTATAGGAAGTGTTACCTAGAACAACCATACCTAATAGGAAGTGTGACCTGGAACAACAAATTTTGTAAAATCTAGATTAAACAAAGTATACATATAAAGGATAAAAGATGCATTAATATTTAAATAAATATATATATACATAAAGGAGAAAATATGCACTAATAAATATATATATACATATACATATAAATATATATACATTTAAACAAAATATACATATAAAGGAGAAAAATAGAGATCCTAATCCTATAACCTCAATGCTTGATAGGAAGTGTTACCTGGAACAACCAATTTTGTAAATTCTAGATTAAACAAAGTATACATGTGAAGGAAAAAAGGATATGGTAAAGGTAGTACTAGCAAGGTTTAGAACAGTAAAAGATACTGGTAAGGTTTAGAACAGTAAAGAATATTTAATTTTGTAAACTAGTTAGAAAAAATAATGATGTAAATTATTGCTATCAAAACAAAATTAAGAGAGATTACATTAATAGTTCCAAGAGTGTAGTCATCATACCTTTTATATAGGAACTTGCTTTCCAAAAGAAGAGAGCCATCATGTGAAGATCTCTGCATACATATGATGCAGACAATTAAAAATTCAAGTCTTTATAAAATTAAACTCAAGTGACCTTTATATTAATTCTTAAAATGACATATGTTACATGGCCACTTGAAGAAAACACGATTCTTCAATGTCATTCAAGTGCCATTAAAAAAAATACAAATCCATTTGATTGGATTTGATTTTTACTAGTTACTTGGCTGCTACATTGAAAAGCTAATTACCTGCATCAAAATTTTGAACAAAATTTTGAATTGGCTGCCTACTTCTTCAATATCATTCAGGTAAAATTTAGAAAGATACAAATCAATTAGATTTTTTATTCATTACATGCTGCCTGTATTATTGTTTTTTCAATATGGTTCCTATAGAGACTCGACACAAGGCTTCTCTTGGGCATGCCTTTTGAAATCCCAAGGGGATAATACACATTAATGACTGATCAAACTTCTCAGAAGCATGCAAGATTCGGAAAAAAAATACAAAAATACATGTTTGGCCACCTAATCAGCAAGTGACACTGATTTCTTCCCAATATAGTGGCTGTAATAGAAAATCAGTTTCTGAAATACAATGGCTGTAACAGAAAATCAGTTTCGTAAATACAATGGCGGGAAAATAAGAATTCCTGCACCAAAATTTTTACTGCTGGAACAGAATCATAGTCCCAAAAAAATCAATGCAGCAATCTCAACAATACGCATGAATTAAAACAATAGAGAAGCAATACCGTCAGTGAAGGGAGTACGATAAGCTCAATATTTTAAAACAATTCCCATTAAGAGCCTTGAAAAGAAGCCGTGCAGTACAATATATTTCATCATGGGCAGAAGAGCACAAACCTGGTCATTTCATGACACAAAGAAGTTCAGAAGTTCAGGTGCAGCTTGGCGGCGTCTATAAACCTGGTCATTTCATGACACAAATTGCAATTATCGAGAAGTAAAACGGTTATTATTTAGTTATAAAAAGCAGTGAGGTCAGGAAAGGAAAAGCAGCGAGTTCATGGACTGAAAAGCGAAGTCAGAGAGAGAAAAGCAGGGGTTTTTAGGAATGGAAAAGATAAGTGTGTTAGTTCAGTGATAGAAAAGCAGTGATTTCAGTAATGGAAAAGCACTGATAGAAAGTAATTAGCATCTATAAAGTGTTGGAAAGAGCACTTGTGACTAAAGAAAAAAGCAATCGGTACAGAGATGAAGTGGGAGAAGTGCGCCCCTACTTGATGAATCTTCTATATATCTCAATATTTTCATAATCGGCCGGATATCTCAATATTACATACTTTCATACACTTTCAGAATATTTTCCTCTGAGTCATCTTAATCCTCTATTTGCGCTTCATACATGTATGTGTGTCTGTCTAATCTGTATGTGAGTCTTGATTATGTGTGTAGGATTCCTGAGTTGAGTCTGTATTTGAAAGCAGAAGAGGGTGGAGTGAACTGTACTGGAGGCGAATTGGCTGCACCTGATGCGAATCGGTTTCAAAAATATACTATGCTCTGCTCTAAATGAACCTCAACTTGATGCTGGTTGAGTTTCCTTTAAAACAATAAAGATCCATAACGGTATGTATCGTTGGCTTCTTCTTTTCATAATTTCCTTCGCATTTCATGCTTTTAGATGGAACATGCCAAACCCTATAGGGAACCATATAAAACCCTAGATAATAATTTCCTTTGTATCACTGCCGTCTCTATCATTTGTAATTTTTTCAGCAGTAATATGCCAACATGTGATGTCAAACCCTATGCGAACCCCATGATCTCAAACCTGAGTAATATGCCAACCTGAGATTCTTCAAACTTGAGTAATGAATATTTCTTCAAGAGCATAGTTTAGGTAAGTTTTTTTTACGTCTCGAGATATTTCTTTAAACTCTTGTTTTACATCTCTATTGAAATTGCATCGGATGGTTGCAATCTGTCGCCCATACCGTGCAGTAAACGACATATGCGAGAAATTACTAACCATGTATTGTTACAATTTGATATTTAAATAACCATTAACTAACATCCCAATTTCCTTAAAAAAAAGTCCATTATTCATCGGTTCTTGTCCAGGCACGCACAATCCCTACAGAGGTTTGAGTTAATCATTAACCATTATTATGATGAAGCTAAAAAAAATTCTTGCATTATTAGTAACAAAAATTATAGTTATTTTATAGTTTAAGTATATTTTATACTTGGTCATAGAATGTATATGTTATGATTTTCTCTGCATAGATCTTGTTCTTTGAGCTGATGCCTTCCAAAGTATAATTAATATAGGTTTGTATTAATTTATTATTTGAGCTGATGCCTTCCAAAACAAAATTAATATAGGTTTGTCTTGGGAATGGTACATTAACACAGTTATATAGTATTCATCCACTTTTTAACTTTGAAATATGTCATTCCAATTTTTTTATATTTATATGGTTAATTATTAATTTCTTTAAATAATAAATATTAGAGATATTTATTTTTAAAATGTATATATTTTATTATTATTTAATATTTTGAGGTTTTTATGTTAGTTTATTTTGCAAAATTTATATTTGTTAGAGCAAAGTATTATATTTAATTAGTATATCATCATAATTTTGTTTGTAGGCTTGAAATTGTAAACCTTGGATTAAGATTTCTTTCCTAACCCATTACTAACTAATAAAACACATTAATACTAAAATTTACAAATATAACAAAAGATTAATGATTACCATTTTGGATCGTGTTAAAATGTGGGTCTATTAGTTGAAAGGCCTATTGGTGTTTAAATTTGCATCTAAGTTTAGAAGAATATGCATCAATTTATTGAGGTTGAATCCTTTTTTTAGTCATATCATATCATGTATGTGAAGAAGAAGAAGAAGAGGAAGAGGAGGAGGAGAAGGAATAGGTGGAGTGGGAGGAACGGGTGGAGGGGGAGGAGGAGTAGCAGTAGTAGGAGGAGGAGGAGTAGAATTAGGACTAGGAGTAGTAGGAGTATTAGGAGGAGGAGTATAGGTAGAAGTAGAAAGAGGAGGAGGAGGGGGAGGGTAGGGTAGGGTTGAAGGGAAGGAGGAGGATGACAGGGGAAGGGGAGGGGCAGCGGAAGGCAGAGGAGGAGGGGAAGGCAGGTGGAGGAGAACAAAGGGGGGAAACAAGAGGAGTGGGACTTGGGAGGTGAAGGAGGAGGAGGGGGTACGGATGGAGAGCAGAGGCATGGAGGGGGGAGTAGAGGAGGAGGAAGGGAAGGGATGTGGGAGTGAAGGGCGAGGATAAGGATGAGTAGGGGTAAGGGAGGAGTAGGAGGAGTAGTGGGAGGGGGGGCTGCATAGGCAGATGCAAACAAAGGGGATGAGGTGAAGGGAGGAGGGGGAAGTGAAGGGGGCAGAGGTGGTGGAGGAGGAGGGGGTGAGGGAGATGGAGGCCAATGGGGAGGAGGATGAAGGAGGAGGAGGAGGAAGAGGAGGATGGAGAGGGAGAGTGAAGGGGGTGAGTATGGGGAGGGAAGGGAAAGGGGAGAGGGAGTGGGGTCGGAGGGGAGAGGGAGGTAGAGGAGGTGGAAGAGGAGGATGAGGGGGAGTGGGAAGGGGAGGCTGATGAAGAAAGGCGGTGGGGATAAGGAGTAGGGGGGAAAGGGAGGAGGAGGTGGATGGGATAGAATACCCAATAAATAGGCACTCTTGGCTTTGAGGCTGCAAAGCCTTTCTCTTTTCAGTTGGAATTCTATCCCAAACCTCTGAGCCAAAAATACTGAAATGGGTCACATCTAGCTTGTGCCCACTCCAAGCTTCGAAAGGAGTCATACCATCAAGCTGTTTATGAGGCACCCTATTCTGGATATAGGATGCACAATTTATAGCCTTGGCCCAAAACTTTGGTGGCAAAGTCTTAGCCTCCATCATACAGGTTGCCATCTCCTTCAGTGATCTATTCTTTCTCTCAGCAACACCATTTTGCTGTGGTGTGTAAGGGATTGAATGATGCATCTAAATACCTGCATCTTTACAATATTGAATGAACTCAGACTTGAAATACTCACCACTATTGTCAGATTTGACGATATTGAGTCTCCTCCCAGACTAGTTTTCAACCAAGGCCTTAAAGACTTTGAAGAGGTCAAAAACTTTAGACTTATGCTCCAGGAAGTAAACCCAACAATACATGGAAAAGTCATCTATGAAGGTCAATGCATATTTGTCTTGACTCATTGACATATGAGGAAATAGACCAACAACATCATTGTGGATCAACTCAAGAGGTGCAGAGGTTCTCTCATGACTAGCTCTCTAAAATTTATGCTCTGGGTGTTTTCGTAGGATACAACCTTGACAGACTCCCTTGGAAAACTTAATCTTTGGTAACCCTATGACCATTTATTTTTCACTTAGATTAGAAAGATGCTTATAGTTAAGATGGCCAAATATTTCATTCCAAAGCTTTCTTGCCTCATTAGCATGAATCAGAAGAGCAGAGAAGTTTGAGTAGGGTAGAAAATGTGAAAACAAGTATAACTTCGAAGTGTGATCTACAAATCCTTTTGCAATGAGTTTACCATTCGAGATCTATATGATATAAACATCATTAGGGGAGAAGACCTTCATTGGAGACCCTGTGTGAGTCATCTGATACATTGACAAGAGGTTAGAGGAAAGACCTGGAAAATATAATACATTACTGAAATTACCATGGTCAAGATCAATCCTCCCTTTCCCCAAACTGTCAGTGAGAGAGTCATCTCCCAGCACTATTGGTGGACCTTTCGACATGTCAAGAGAGGAGAATGCCTCCTTGGTCGAAACCATATGTCTTGAAGCTCCAGAGTCTATGATGAAGCCAGGTGAGCTTGATGTGCCAGCAACCAAAGCATGTACTATCTCTCTGTCCTCTGAATTTGATCCTCCTTCCCTCTTCTTTGAGAAATCAGGAAGGGAGATGTTATTCTTCTCCGGGAGTTGGGTCAACATGTCAATTTTATTCTTCATGCAGGATCTTTCAGGATGATAGCCCTTACTGCAGTATGTGCACTTTCTCATTTCTCCCTTGTTCTTCTTCTTCTGGAAGTTCTTCTTGGAGCCTTGGGGCTCCTCTTGAGACTTGTTCTTGTCTCTCTTTTGCTCAAGTGGTGTCTTAGCTTTCTTCTTGCCTTTTGAATCCACCCTTGAATCTCCAGTAGCCAAAGCTTGGTCTTTGGAAGGTTTGATGGTGCCCACCATCACCAATTTA
Source organism: Pseudotsuga menziesii (assembly GCA_001517045.1). NCBI lineage: Eukaryota > Viridiplantae > Streptophyta > Pinopsida > Pinales > Pinaceae > Pseudotsuga > Pseudotsuga menziesii. The sequence goes on along the minus strand of LPNX010098958.1, from coordinate 536,638 downwards.
TCTTGTTCTTGTGTGAGGGATTCCATGAACTCTGCAAGCTTAGGCATATTCCAGGCTCGAGCTGTCAACTTGGTGGCATGGAAGGTTGAAACAAACACAGAATATTCAAGGCCAATCTTTGAGAGTATGGCCAAAACTAGTTGCTCTTCCTTCTTTTCAATTCCACATTGTTTTAACTACAAAACAAGGGCTTTAAACTTGGAAAAGTAAAATTGCAGGGATTTGAAGCTGCTGGGACTCAAAGAGATCAATCCATTCTCAATTTGATATCCTCTCATCTCATTTGTCTTACCATAAATATCTAGAAGCTTCTCCCATACTTCATTAGGTGATTTCAATCCATCAATATGGAAGAGGAGGTCTCTTGATATGCTCACACACAAAAGACCATAGGCCTCATCCCTCCTATTGTGCCATTTAATTTTCTCTACAGTTGCATTGGGCTCTGCCTCAGTTGCCATAGTAACCCTGTAGAGACCTTTCGCTCTCAATAGTATCTCCAACTCTGCTTTCCATTCAAATAAATTAAATGGAGTCAAGATGATCTTATGAGATTGATCCATAGCTCAGAATTGTGCCCTTCAACCAGCAGAATGTGCTCCCAGTCAAGATGTCAAACCTGCAATAGCAATATGGAAGGAGATAAATCGATCTACAAAGGATCTGATACCATGTGGAAATTGAACCCAAGCGATAGAACAATTGCACTCACAAAATTGCTAATCAAACATGAAAAATTACAAACAAAGGAGATTGAAATTGGAGCATAACACTAATCTCTATTGAATAAGTGTACAATATCCAACCTTGTGAAGTAATAGGCTGCTGCAATATATAATTACATGAGATATTTGAATGCATAAGGATTCCATTCGAAATAGTAAAAAAGTAGGCTTACTAAATCTAGTCAAATCCCCCATAGGTGCATAAAGCAGTTTCCAAATCCACTTAGAGGCTCATGAATTGGAAAAGTCAAGTAAGCAAACTAATAAGGGATGGAAAGAAAAATCATACATGATTTTATTAGGAGAAAAGGATGGAGGATGACGAGGGCAAAAAACAAGTCAACTACACCTAGTCTTACTTTCCCTTTTGCCATAAATCTCAATAAAACAGGCAACTTAGAAGAAAAAGCAGATATGCACTAGGGAGGATCTAGAATAAAGAAAACATGCTAAATATGGTTTCCAGGAGGTTTCACAAGTGCTCCATGACTCAGTTTTAGCAATTTTGACTTCTAGGACATGTGGAAGACAACTTGCATAGAGTGGAATATAGGAAACTATGGCAAATAAGACAAAAATGGATAAATTAATGTCTAAGGTAGCTAACTATTGGTTGATTATTCTAACACCCCCCCTTAAGCTTGACTTTATGAATAAATATTAGAAAAATATAGGGCCTAGAAACAAGGCTTAGTCACCCTTCACATATTGCATGTCCATTTAACAAAGGAAAGAGGAAAAAACCCAGTGGGAAAATCCTCCCTTGAACATGGACAGTAAAAAAAAATTTAAAAATATTGTCATGAATCATGCTTCATAGCATGATCAGCAATCCCCAGCACTGATTTGAGATTGCTGAATGTCTTCTCACAAAAAACTTTGGTGAAGATGTCTGCTACTTGTTCTGAAGATGCACAAAAGAGTAGGTGAATGGTGCCATCATGCATAAGTTGTCTGATGTAGTGCATATGGATCTCAATGTGTTTGGTTCTCTGTCTCTAAACTGGATCATTGCAGATTCGAATGGTGCTCTAATTACCACAATAGATAATAGTTGAAAACTCTGATTCAAATCCATACTCACCAAGTATCCCCTGCAACCATAAACATTGAGTTGCTGCATTTACAACTCCTCTGTACTCTGCTTCTGTAGATGACAGTGATATGGCACTCTGTTTCTTGCTTGACCAGCTGATTGGTCGTTCAACAAGAATGAACACATATCCCGATGTTGACTTTTGATCCATGTTGTCACCTGCCCAATCACTGTCAGTAAACCCAATCAAATCAAGATCAGATTAGTTTTGTAGAAGATCCCATGAGTCACTTGTTCCCTGAACAAAGTTAAGGATCCTTTTGACTGCTCTCCAATGGATCTCATGAGGTTGATCCATGTATCTTGAAGCCACACTTACTACATAATAAAGATCAATTTGAGTGTGTGTAAGGTAAAGCAAACACCCAATCAACTACCTATACAGTGTATTATTTACCATAGGAGAAGAACATGCTTCTTCAAGCTTAACTCCTGCAAGGAAGGGAGTCTTGCTTGGCTTGCAATATTTCATGTTGAACTTGTTCAGCAAATCTAAAGCATACTTGGACTGATATAATTTTATTCCATGTTGGGATTGAGAAATTTCGAGACCCAAGAATTGGCTCAACAACCCCAAACTTAGTCATAGAAAATGCATGGTTCATTGCATCCTTCAAGGAGGCAATCTCTTTCTTTGAACTTCTTGTGATCAGAATGTCATCCACATATAAGACAATAATCATCAAAGAACCATGAATCAGCTTCAAATAAACATTAGGATCAAACTTGCATCGAACAAAACTCAATGATAGCAGAAAGCCATCAATATTGGCATACCAAGCCCTGGGGGCTTGCTTAAGCCCATACAATGATTTCTTTAGCCTGCACACAAAAGATGGATTAGTAACAAACTTGTAACATCCTGGTTTTGACCCCGATGCATTAAATATACATGATATATACATATTGTAAATAATCATGGTGTGGAGCTAAAGGAAAAAGCCCCACCATTGATTTGGTTACGGTATGTTTCGGAGATTTGAATTTTTATCGATAGTATATCAGGATATACGACACATATTAAGTTGTGGCATCATGTAACTATGCATTTTAATTAAAAGAACCCCAACCAGCTATGTCAATGCAACCATATTGAAAAGGGCATGATTTTCCTAAGGATAAGGCGAGGGGGGGGGATTGTTAAACCTTGAACCTATGGGGAAAATCCATGTGTCAACCACCCAGTTAATACTTCTGTCGGTTAGTTGGGGGCAATTATTGCTCGGGGCGGTGGGTGGCAAGTTTTCCCACATGCACACTCCACTAGTTGGATCATCCATTCACGCGCGGGAAAGGAAAACATCAAGGGATGCTTCCACTCTCCCACTCTCGCAGTTTTTCTCACTCTCAAGCAGAGCTGGAAAAGGGATAGCTGTCACCCACAATTTCCCAATGGGAGGAGCCATTTTGCATTTTCTGCTGGGTGTACATTTCCTCACCGATGGTGGTTTGTGTATGTTCTTCCTCCTGTCTATGCAGAGAATCGTTTTTCCTTTTGTCCCATTATCGGATTATGTAATGATCTCATTACTTCATTGTGAGAGGTGAGTGTTGCTCTTCCCCTGATTTGTGGTTACTGTGAGTTCACCTATGTTTTGTTGGCAGTGTTTTCCTTCATGTTTTGGAGCTATTGTAGATTATCATTGAGTCATTTTGGCCACGATAGGGCCAAGAACGACTTAGGTATTGATTTCTTTTGTCAAAGCTATAATTGCTGGTTTTGTTGCATGCATGCAGTGGTGTGTCTTGGGACTGTGTTGGAGTGGAGATGAGGGCTTGGTTGCTTGACAAACCTGGTGTGTTTGCGAACCACATAGACAGAGCTAGAGGGATGGATTTCTTCTCCACAACCCCTGAATAGCACTAGAAGGGAGGTTAGGGCCTGAGGGACTGTGTAGCAGAGAAGGGACTGATTTTCTTGTGTTGGGTTTGTGTGGGTGTCCTAGAAGTTAGGCTAGTTCTTGTGTAGGTGTCCTTCGCTCTTCAATGGGCTCACTCGCTTAGCATTTAGCTTTCCCAGCTCCTAGATGGCCTGATAAGCCCAACTGTTTTGGTTTGGTTTTTTTGTTATCCTTGGCTATGTGTAAGCCTGCTTGTTCCCTTATTACTTGGGGGATCATGCCCAGCTTGGGGGTGGAAGCGTTGCTGAGAGATTAAGGAGCACGCTGGCCTATGGTTGGGTGGAACATTGCAGTGACGTAGCTGGTTGCAGGATAGTTCTTATAAGATAAGTATTCTTGACTAATCTGGTTCTGCAATCATATTATTGTTAATAAATTATGATGAACATGTTGTATGCTTGAATGAATGTATGGTTTTGCTTCCACTGAATGATAATCATGTATGCATGTTTTATTTTCAAGTTTTTTTCTTCAGTTTATATGTATGTACATGTTCATGGGGCGGTTTTCCCGGATGGTTAATGGTTTGGTAGCGTCCTCTTCACCAGTTAGAGGGTCGGGGACGTTACAATGTGGTATCAAAGCTACAGGTTGCAGCATGGGCCTGAACGGGCCGTGAAGATGCTATGATAGAGCCTTCATTGTAGAATTGAGCCTCAGAAGGCCATGAGAAACTAGTTAGCAGAGGCAGGTTGCTTTCTGCCCAGTAGAGATCAGAAATCATAAAAACTTCAAAAATTTTCCAAGTTCCAAACTCGTCGGATCATCGGAGGACTAATTGAGAAGATCCTCTGATACAGCAGAAAGTATAAGCTGAAGGCCACCTGGTGAGGGACATGCAAAAAGGATTTCAAATTTTTTTCTAAGTGTTAGGCCATCTGCCCATCGAAAAACTTAAATGGATAGACCTTCAATGCAGGCCCTGGCAGCGGTGGAGGATAAGAGAATTTTGATGAAAATTAGTTAACGAATCGATGAAATTTAGTTGATCAACCAGCTGAAGCGTCGGTAAGATCCCCTAAAGGATTCTAAAACATCGGTGAGGAATAGCGGATGGGATCGCCGATGTGGAGAAAAAGGAAGCAATTTTTTTCAAAAAAAATTGCTTAAGGGTTGAGACCATCGGCGATCGACAGAGATTAGCTGATAGGATCACCAATGATTAAATGATGGGAGCATCGAAATGACGGATCCATATGGCTAGGGATTGTCGAAATGTCAGTGGAATTTAGTGGAAAGGATCGGTGAAACTTAGATGATGGGTTCATCGAAACTTCACGCCCGTAAGAGAAAGATAGATAATGAAGGCACCGACGTGGGCGAGAAAGAAGAAGAAAAATTTTGAAAAAATTGTCTAAGTATTGAGACCATCGACGATCAGTGAAAATTAGTGGATGTGGGAGCCACAGTTTCGGCAGAGATCAGCCGAAGACCACCAAAATGGTGGCTCAATTTAGTTGAAGTAACACTTGATATCGACTATCGGCCATCGGCGAAAATTAGTTAATGAGATAGCTGACACGGTGGTAGGATCCTGAAGTAATTTTCACCGCAATATTCTAGGTGCTCATCGGACGTTGGCGAAGTTTAGTCAAGTGGATCGACGACATTTAGCTGATGAAATAGTCGACACTGCGATAGAAGGAAGGGGAAGGTTTGTTGGAAGGGAGCCGCATCGACGAAAATTAGAGGATTGGATCGCCGATGATTAAGCAATGAAGTTGCCGAAATGTCCTTGCCATTTGTGAAAATTAGTGGAACGGATCAATGGAGAAAAGGTGAAGACAAAGCCGTGGTTTCGGTAGAAGTCTCCCAAATACTGCCGAAATTTTGGCAAAATATAGACGATGGAGGAGTCGATACGGCAATGAGCGCTAGGTGAAGGAAGAGCCGACAAAGCGGCGAGAAAAAGAAAATTTTTGAATATTTTTCTTTCTGAAACATTATTCTAAGTGTCGGACCATCGGGGAACTTAGTCTGAAGAAGCTCTGATAAGACCATCGGCATTGGTAGAAGGGAAGATGAATACGAGTGAAGTGGATCAGCGATGAGTAGTTGAATGGACCACCGATGAACATCGAAAAAATTTAGTTGTTTGCGCGTCCGCCATTGCGGCTGTCTAATGGACTATTCTTCTGACGGTTAGTGGCTTCGACCACCGATAGTGGTTAGAGCTTCCAACATCTGATGAGTTTATGGTCTGTGGAACCCGCAATGGGATTACTACCCGTAATTGCGGATGCCTAAGGGACTGTCCACTCGATGGATAGTGCATCCGATTGTCAATACATAGTAGTCCTCATCATCACTGATAAATAATAAAGACCAGAAGCCGAGACAACTGGGGATCTGATACAGTGGGAACTTTAGTTGTTTGGGCCGTCGATACATTGGATGTGATTAGTTGTTAGGGCCACCGATGAGTGCCGGAGGGAGTTTGTGGGTCGGATCGCCGAAACATCAAAAATTTTGTCGAGAAGAGGTCCGATTGGGCCAAAGGAAATTTGGGTTTTTCAAGTGGATTTTTCGGTGGATTGTCAGTGGATTGCAGGGCTGAACAAGAAGAGAATTTTGTGTGTTTAAGAAAAACAGTTATTTATAATTTTTTTTCTCCAAGAGAAGGTAAGTAGTTCTGATTTATAATAATGTCATGCATCTAACAGTTTGCTACTAACACGTTTGCAGAATCATAGTCACCTTCAAGAGTAGTATTCTAGGTAGAGCAGTGTGGTAAAGTAAGTGGTGGTTCAGTTATGAGAACCCATGATGGATATGATGCTTGGGATTCTTACAAGCGTGCGAGAGATGCCATGGGAGAAAATGTCCATAATGGAATTGATGACATAGAGTCTAATGGAAGGAGATTCCAAGAGACACCGTCAGATGTTGCAGCCACCATGAGAAGTTTGATTAAAGCCCAAGAAGAGCAACATCAGTTGAATGCTACTATGTTGCATAGTTTGACAGACTTGCAAAGAAAGATAGACTCTGGATGGGGTACAACAAGACCAGAAGGCAGCAAAAGTAGTACTAGGAGAAGGAGAAGGACTTCTAGTGGATCATCTGACTCCGGAGAATCCAGTGGAGATACAAGCTCATCTTCTCGTAAAAGAAAAAGAGGGAGACACCATAGGGATCGCTCTCGGGATGAATTTAAGAAGGCTAAACCTCCTACATTTGATGGTGAGGTAAAGACTGGGCAAGAGGCTGAAGCTTGGCTTCTTGGGATAAAGAAGTACTTTCAAGTGCAGGATTATTCAGGAAACATGAAGGCAAGAGTTTCCATATTCAATCTGAATGGAAGGGCATCCATTTGGTGGGAACACTTCAAGCAAGTAAAGAGGATGAATGAAAGGAGACTGAAGTGGAAACAATTCAAGAAGTATTTCAAGCATAAATACCTCTCTGACAGGTATTATGATGACAAGATTAAGGAGTTCCATGAGCTAATATTGGGACAGCAGACCATGGATGAATATGCAAATAAATTCTTAGAATCGTTGAGATATGTCTGGTACATCAAAGATGAAAAAGTGAAGGTCCAGCGGTTCCTGAGTGGATTTCCACAGTCTTAGAAAGATAGAATTGAGTTTTACGAACCTAGAACTCTTGAAGAAGCAATAAGGAAGGATAAGTATTGCTATGAGCAAAGAAAAGGTAAACCTGATTACCATAAGGCATGAAAAAACAACAAGAATGAGAAGTTTGACCAAAGAAAGAAAGGTTTCAAACCTTCTAGATTCAGGAATCAACAGAAGTAGCCATTCCAAGCTGCGAGTAAGCCAGTTAGAGTGACAGGAGAAAATCCTCAAGATCCGCAATAGAATAAAATACCACTCAAATGTTGGAAATGTGAAGGACCCCATCTGTGCAAATATTGTCCACCCGAGAATGAGAATGCAAGACCAGTTTACAACATTCAAGAAGCAGAAACAATGGGTCAAGTAGCAAGGGCAGTCCCTAGAATTTATGCAGCACTGGAGGACCTCCAGGCAGATCACCAGTCAACTGTGGTTGAAGTTGCAGGTAATATTGTTGAGCAATATGTTTCTATTTTGATTCACCCTAGCTACTCACAGTTACATTAGTCCTAGAGTAGTGGAGATTTGTTCTTTTAAGAAAGTAAAGCATAGAAAATCTTGGTTAGTTCAGCTAGCCATTGGAACTAAGAGAAACGTTAGTGAAGTGGTAGAGAAATGTCCATTGGTTATGAATGGATTGATCACTTGTGTAGATTTGAATGTTCTACCAGTTGGTTCCTATGATGTCCTCATTGGAATTGATTGGTTAGAAGCTCACAGAGTGAAGCTTGACTATTATAATAAGACTTTCGAATGCATGGATGAAGAAGGAAACCCAGTAGTTGTGAAATGTATTCCAAAGGTGATTTTAGTAAGGAAGGTTTCAGCAATGTAGTTGAAGAAGTTCTGTAGGAAAGGTTGCCAGTGGTATGCAGCTCATATTTTGGAGTCAACAGGAGATGAAACTCCTAGGTTGGAGGACTATCAGGTGTTACAGGAATTCAAGGATGTGTTTCCTGATGAGATTCCAGGGATTCCTCCAAAGAGGGACATTGATTTCACAATTGAACTTGTGCCAGGAGCGGCACCAGTGTCCAAGACACCCTACAGGATGAGTACACCAGAGATGCTAGAGTTGAAGATGCAACTGTAAGAGTTGTTGGAAAAGAAGTATATCCGACCAAGCGTGTCTCTTTGGGGAGCACCAGTTCTGTTTGTAAAGAAGAAATATGGTACACTTAGGTTGTGTATTGGTTACAGATAGTTGAACAAGGTTACTGTGAAGAATAAATATCCTTTTCCTAGGATTGATGACCCCTTTGATCAAATCAGAGGAGCAAAGGTATTTTCCAAGATTGACTTGAGGTATGGTTCCCATCAGGTGAGAATAAAGGATGAATACATTCATAAGATAGCCTTGAGGACAAGGTATGGGCATTATGAGTTTGTAGTGGTACCATTTGGTCTCACAAATGCAACAACTACATTTATGTGCCTTATGAATAGTGTCTTCAATAGATATTTGGACAAGTTTTTTCTTGCTTTCCTTGATGACATTCTTGTTTATTCTAAGAATGAGGAAGAACATGAAGAGAATTTGAGGTTGACATTGCAATTGCTCAGGGAGCATCAAATGTATGCAAAATTGAGCAAGTGTGATTTCTATAGAGATAGAATTCAGTATTTGGGTCACATTATCTCAGAGGGTGGTATATTTTTGGACACTAAAAATATTGAAGAGATTATGAATTGGCCTACTCCAAGAAATGTGACAAATGTAACATCTTTTATGGGACTTGCAGGATACTATAGGAGATTCATTGAAGGATTCTCAAAAATTGCACATGCCATCACTTCTTTGCAAAAGAAGGGGATAAAGTTTGAATGGACATCAAGGTGTGAAGGAAGCTTCCAGAAGTTGAAGAATCTTCTCACCAGTGCACCAGTATTGAAAGTTGCAGATCCAGAGAAAGATTTTGTGGTATGTACTAATGCATGCAGACAAGGGCTTGGAGGAGTCCTTATGCAAGACAACCACGTGATATGTTATGAGTTAAGAAAGCTGAAGGAGCATGAGAAGAACTATGCCACTCATGATATAGAGCTTGCAGCCATAGTACATGCTCTCAATATGTCGAGGCATTACTTGATAGGTAGAAGATTTGAGCTGAGGACGGACCATTGTGGTCTAAAGTATCTTTTTTATCAGCCTACTCTAAACACTAGGCAAGCAAGATGGCTAGAGTTTTTATGTGAGTTTGATTTTGAAATCAAGCACATAAAGGGAAAAGAGAATAAGGTAGCCGATGCACTCAATAGGAAGGTGCAGGAAATGCATGTGGCATCCCTTAGTATTTTCCAATCAGATTTGAGGCAGCAGATGGTTAATTGTACTGTCGGAGATGAATTGTATGAGCTGGTAAAAGACAATTGCAACAGCAAAGTCTTGAGAAGAGGCATGAGGGATATAAATTGGGAGAATACCAGCTTCTCACTTATAAAGGTAGAATTTATATTCCCAATGTAGCATATTTGAGGAGAGTTGTAATGGATGAAATCCATCAAACTCCATATTCTGGTCACCCAGGATACTAGAAGATAATTGCTACAGCCAGAAAGCAATATTTTTGGCAAGGAATGAAAAACGACATGGCTGAATACATTTCAAGGTGCATGAAATGTCAACAGGTAAAGGTTGAGCATCAACATCCAACAGGTTTGTTGCAGCCTTTGCCAGTTCTGAAATGGAAATGGGAAATTATTTCCATGGATTTTATTACAAGATTGCAGATGACTTGGAGACAACATGATTCCATCATGGTTGTGGTAGACAAGTTGACTAAGGCAGCACATTTTATACCAGTGAAGTCTACGCATAAGACTGATGACATTGCAAAGATCTTCATGAAGGATATTTTCAAATTGCATGGATTGCTGAAAGCAATAGTCTCAGACCGAGATGTCAAGTTCACTTCCAATTTTTGGAAGGGGTTGTTTGCAGATTTGGGTGCAAAGCTAAACTTCAGCACTACATACCATCCTCAGATAGATGGGAAGGCAGAGAGAGTTAATCAGGTGCTTGAAGACATGCTTCGTATGTATGTAATGGACAAACCAACCAAGTGGGAAGATTACTTACACTTGGTAGATTTTGCTTATAAAAATGGACAGTAGGCATCCTTGTGGATGAGTCTGTATGAAGCTTTGTATGGAAGAAGGTGTAGGACACTAGTGACTTGGGGTGATCCAGTGAACAGGGTTGTGCTTGGACTAGAATTTCTCAAGGAAATGGAGAAAGAGGTTGTAAAGATCGGGCAGAATTTGAAAGCAACACATGACAGATATAAAAGATATACAGATAAACATAGGGTGAATAGGGAGTTTAGTGTTGGTGATCATGTCTACCTCAGAGTGAGGGCAAGGAAGAGTTCCTTGAAGCTTGGAAGTTGTGCCAAGCTGTCACCAAGATATTGTGGGCCATTTGAAGTGCTTGAGAGAATTGGTCCAGTTGCATATAGACTTGCATTGCCTGCTAGTACTAGAGCTTATAATGTTTTTCATGTTTCCTTGCTTAATAAATATGTACATGATCCTAACCATGTGATAAATTGGGATGTGATTAAGGTGGAACCCAAGGGAGAGTTCCAAATCGAGCCAATGCGCATCCTCAACAGGAAGGTCACAATGTTCCAGAACCGGGCCATAGGGTAGGTAAAGGTGCAATGGGAGCACTATGGACCTGAAGAGGCTACGTGGGCGCTGGAGGATTCCATGTGATTGGCACATCCATTTTTGTTCAATTCTGCAAAACACTAAGGCGATACCAGTGTAGCATTTTGTTCAAATTTGTAAAGCACTGAGGATAGTGCTATGAAAGGGGGAGGGGAATGTAACACCACGGTTTTGACCCCGATGCATTAAATATACATGATATATACATATTGTAAATAATCATGGTGTGGAGCTAAAGGCAAAAGTCCCACCATTGATTTGGTTACGGTATGTTTCAAAGATTTGAATTGTTACCGATAGTATATCGAGATATATGACACATATTAAGTTGTGGCATCATGTAACTATGCATTTTAATTAAAAGAACCCCAATCAGCTATGTCAATGCAACCATATTGAAAAAGGATTGATTTTCCTAAGGATAGGGGGGGGAGGATTGTTAAACCTTGAACCTATGGGGAAAAGCCATGTGTCAACCACCCAGTTAATACTTATGTTGGTTAGTTGGGGGTGGTGGGTGGCAGGTTTTCCCACACGCACACTCCACCAGCTAGATTGTCCATTCACGTGGGGGAAAGGAAAACAGCAAGGGACGCTTCCACTCTCCCACTCTCACAGTTTTTATCACTCTCACACAGAGCTGAAAAAGGGATAACTGTCACCCACGATTTCCCACGGGGAGGAGCCATTTTGCGTTTCCTGCTGGGTGTACGTTTCCTCACCGATGGTGGTTTGTGTATGTTCTTCCTCCTTTCTATTTAGAGAATATGTTTTCCTTTTGTCCCATTATCGGATTGTGTAATGATCCCATTGCTTCATTGTGAGAGGGGTGTGTTGCTCTTCCCCTAATCTGTGGTTGCTGCGAGTTCACCTATGTTTTGTTGGCAGTGTTTTCCTTCACATTTTGGAGTTGTTGTAGGTTATCATTGAGTTGTTTTGGCCACGATAGGGCCAAGAACAACTTAGGTATTGATTTCCCTTGTCAAAGCTGTACTTGCTGGTTTTGCTGCATGCATGCAATGGTGGGTCTTCGGATTGTGTTGGAGTGGGGATGAGGGCTTGGTTGCTTGAAAAACCTAGTGTGTTTGGGAACCACACAAATAGATATAGAGGGCTATATTTCTTCTCCACAACCCTTGAATAGCACTGGAAGGGAGGTCAGGGCCTAAGGGACTGATTTCCTTGTGTTGGGTGTGTGTGGGTGTCCTAGAAGTCAAGCTAGTTCTTGTGTAGGTGTCCTTAGATATTCAATGGGCTCACCCACTTAGCATTTAGCCTTTCCTAGCTCCTGGATGGCCTGATAAACCTAACTGTGTTGGTTAACCTGTTTTGTTATCCTTGGCTATGTGTAAGCCTGCTTGTTCCCTTATTCATTAGGGGATCATTCCCGGCTCAGGGGTGGCAGCGTTGCTGAGAGATTAAGGAGCACGGTGGCCTATGGTTGGGTGGAATGTTGCAGGGACGTAGCTAGTTGCGGGACAATTCTTAGAAGATAAATATTCTTGACTAATCTGCTTTTGCAATCATATTAATGTTAATGAATTATGATGAACATCTGGTATGCTTGAATGAATGTATGGTTTTTCTTTTGCTGAATGATAATAATGTATGCATGTTTTATTTTCAAGCATTTTCCTTCAGTTTATATGTATGTACATGTTCATGGGGCAGTTTTCCCATATGGTTAATGGCTTGGTAGCATCCTCTTCGCCAGTCGGAGGGTCGGGGACGTTACAAAACCATTTAGGTTTCTACATGTAAATCTCTTTATTGAGATCTCCATTTAGGAAAGCACACTTCACATCCATGTGATGTACCTCCCACTGCTTCGAAGCTGCAATGGCTAAGGCTAGCCTGATGGAGTCCATCTTTGACACTAGTGCAAAGCTTTCATTGTAGTCAATACCATGTACCTGTGAGTAGCCCTTGGATACCAATATGGCCTTATATTTCAAATGTGAACCATCAGTAGCAAACTTAGTTTTGAAAACCCACTTACATTGAACTAGCTTCCTCCCTGGGGGAAGATCAACCAGTTCCCAAGTGTTGTTCTTTTGGAGTGAGATGAATTCTTCTTTCATGGTTTTTTGCCATCTTGGATCATGTGTTGCATCTTCATATGTCTGTGGGTCTAATTCAACCATCATATAGCACTTCTCTGCAAACAAATGATCTTTCATACACAAGGCACTCTCAAACTGAGATCTAGTCCTCCTAGGATCACTAGGATTTCCATCTAGTTCCCTAGCCTCATGAATGGTCTTTGCTGCACATTTTGGCCTTGTAGGACTATCAGGATCTGCAATTAAATCATCATTATCAGACATATCAGAATCAGCAAACTCATTTGTCTCTTCACTTACATTCAATGGTTCTAGTGGTGAAGAAGACTCTCCAACTTCAATTGCTGCTAAAGGCTCTTCTTGGAACTGAACACTCCTTTCAATGAAGGATTTGTTTGTGCTCAAGTTGATCAACTTGTAACCTTTTGAATCTTTAGAATACCCAACAAATAGGCTCTCTTGTATTTGGGGCTACAAATCCTTTCTCTTTTCAGTTGGAATTCTAGCCCAAGCCTTTGAGCCAAAAATCCTGAAATGGGTCACATTTGGCTTGTTTATAAGGCACCCTATTCTAGATATAGGATGCATAGTTTATAGACTCAGCCCAAAAATTTGGTGGAAAAGTCTTAGCCTCCATCATACAGGTTTCCATCTCCTTTAGTGATCTGTTCTTTCTCATAGCAACACCATTTTGCTGTGGTGTGTAAGGGATTGAATGCTGCATCTAAATACCTGCATCTTTATAATATTGAATGAACTCAAACTTGACATACTCACCACCATTGTTAGATCTAAGGATATTGAGTCTCCTCCCAGACTAGTTTTCAACCAAGGCCTTAAATACTTTAAAGAGGCCAAAAAAATCAGACTTATGCTTTAGGAAGTAAACCCAACAATACCTGGAAAATTCATCTATGAAGGTCAATGCATATTTGTCTTGACTCATTGACATATGAGGAAATGGACCAAAAACATCACTGTGGATCAACTCAATAGGTGCAGAGGTTCTCTCATGACTAGCTCTCTCAAATTTATGCTTTGTGTGTTTTCCTAGGATACAACCTTGACAGACTTCCTTGGAAAACTTAATCTTTGGTAACCCTATGACCATTTCTTTTTCACTTAGATAAAAAAGATACTTATAGTTAATATGGCCAAATATTTAATTCCAAAGATTGATTTCCTCATTAGCATGAATCAGAAGAGCAGAGGGGTTTGAGTAGGGTAGAAAATGTAAAAACATGTATAACTTTGAAGTGTGATCTACAACTCCTTTTTCAATGACTTTACCTTTCGAGATCTCTGTGATCTAAAAATCATTAGGGGAGAATATGAACTTCTTTGGAGACCCTATGTGAGTCATATGATACACTAACAAGAGGTTAGAGGAAAGACCTGGAACATACACTACATTACTGAACTTACCATGGTCAAGATCAATCCTCCCTTTCCCCAAACTGTCAGTGAGAGAGTCATCTCCCAGCATTATTGGTGGACCTTTCAACATGTCAAGAGAGGAGAATGCCTCCTTGGTTGAAACCATATGTCTTGAAGCTCCAGATTCTATGATGAAACTAGGTGAGCTTGATGTGCCAGCAAACAAAGCATGTACTCTCTCGCTCTATCCTCTGAATTTGATCATCCTTCCCTCTTCTTTGAGCAATCAGGAAGGGAGATGTTATTCTTCTCTAGGATTTGGGTCAACATGTCAATTTGCTTCTTCATGCAAGAGCTTTCAGGATGATATCCTGCACTAGAGTATGTGCACTTGCTCATTTCTCCTTTGTTCTTCTTCTTCTGGAAGTTCTTCTTGGAGCCTTGGGGCTCGTCTTGAGACTTGTTCTTGTCTCTCTTTCACTCAGGTGGCTTCTTAGCTTTCTTCTTGCCTTTTGAATCCACCCTCAAATCTCCAGCAACCAAAGCTTGGTCTTTGGAAGGTTTTATGGTGCCCATCATCACCAATTTATCTTGTTCTTGTGTGAGGGATTCCATGAACTCTGTAAGCTTAGGCATATTCCAGGCTCGAGCTGTCAACTTGGTGGCATGGAAGGTTGAAACAAACATTCAATAGTCAAGGCCAATCTTTGAGAGTATGGCAAAAACTAGTTTCTCTTCCTTCTTTTCAATTCCACACTATTTTAGCTACAAAACAAGGGCTTTAAACTTGGAAAAGTAGAGTTGTAGGGATTTGAAGCTGCTGGGACTCAAAGAGATCAATTCATTCTTGATTTCATGTCCTCTCATCTCATCTGTCTTACCAAAAATATCTACAATATTCTCCCATACTTCATTAGGTGATGTCAATCCATCAAGATGGAAGAGGTCTCTTGATATGCTCATACATAAAAGACCATAGGCCTCATCCCTCCTGTTGTGCCATTTAATTTTTTTTACAGCTACATTGGGCTCTACCTCAGTTTCCATAGTAACATTGTACAGACCTTTTTCTCTCAATAGTATCTCCATCTCTGCTTTCCATTCAAATAAATTAAATGGAGTTAAGATGATCTTCTGAGATTGATCCATAGCTCATAATTGTGCCCTTCAACTAGCAGAATGTGCTCCCAGTCAAGATGTCGAACCTGGAATAGAAATATGGAAGGAGATAAATTGATCTATAAAGTTTCTTATACCATGTGGAAATTGAACCCAAGCGATAGAACAATTGCACCCACAAAATTGCTAATCAAATATGCAAAATTACAAACAAAGGAGACTGAAATTGGAGCATAACACTAATTTGTATTGAATAAGTGTACAATAGCCAAACTTGAGAAGTAATAGGCTGCTGCAATATATAATTACATGAGAGATTCAAATGCATAAGGATTCCATTCGAAATAGTCAAAAAGTAGGCTTACTAAATCTAGTCAAATCCCCCATAGGTGCGTAAAGCAGTTTCCAAATCCACTTAGAGGCTCATGAATTGGAAAAGTAAAGTAGGCAAGCTAATAAGGGATGGAAAGAAAACTCATACATGCATTTATTAGGAGAAAATGATGGAGGATGATGAGGGAAAAAAACAAGTCAACTACACCTAGTCTTACTTTCCCTTTTGCCATAAATCTCAATAAAGAATGCAACTTAGAAGAAAAGTAGATATGCACTAGGGAGGATCTGGAATAAAGAAGACATGCTGAACATGGTTTCCAGGAGGTTTCCCAAGTGCTCCATGACTCAGTTTTAGCAAGTTGGACTTCTAGGACATGTGGAAGACAACTTGCATAGAGTGGAATATTGGAAACTACGCAAATAAGACAAAAATGGATTAATTAATGTCTAAGGTAGCTGACTATGGGTTGATTATTCTAACATCTATCTGGAGGGATGAACTATAGATCTATAGAGAAAGAAGAGGTAAGTCTAAAATTCACTCTTGGGATAAAATGTTATGTAAAATTAAAATTCAATTTATGCCTAAGGATTATCAGTTGAATCTCATTAGACAACTACCGTAACCTTAGACATGAAGGTATGATTGTTAAAGGATATTCATAAGAGTTATTTAAGATGAGTATTGGAGCTGGATAGACACAAGGGGACATAGAAAGAGTGCCTAGATATATAAATGGTCTGAGATTTGAAATACAGGATGATATTATTTTGTTGAATTTGAAGACTGTAGAAGATGCTTTTCACGAAGCCTTAAGGGTAGAAGAAAATATACTAAGAAGATAGAACCAGAAGAATCGAGGGAGAGGTTCAGCCAAAGGATCTCCAAATAGATGAGGTAAGTTTCAAACCTCTAAGGATGAGGTAGAAGGATCTAGTAGACAGACACCTAAAATAAGAGGATTCGAATGAGGCAGAGGAAGAGGAAGAAATAGAGAAGTGAAATTCTATACATGTGGAGAAATTTGACACATGTCATGGGAGTGCTCAAGGAATAAGCCCGTAGCTGAGAGGAATGCAAACATTGTTGAGGCTCATGAGGAGTCTAATGAAGAATTTGAGGTGAATAATCCTCCTCAGGAAGGATAATATCTTATGCTGAAGAGATTCTTGGTAAATACAGAGAAGAAAGTGCATGAACCAACCCAGAGAAAGAGTTTTTTCAAGACTAAATGCAAGTCACAAGGTAAGTGTTGTAATATGGTTATTGATAGCGACGATATAGATAATTTGGTCTCCACTTAGATGGTAGAGAAGTTGGGATTGGAGAGGATGAAACATCCAACTCCTTACAAAATGTCCTGGTTGCAGAAATGACATCAACGCTTGGTGAATGAGTAGTGTAATGTAGAGTTTCAAATTGGTACTTATAAATATGTGGTATTATGTGATATAATTCCCATGGATGTGTGCCATTTACTCTTATGGATGTCATGGAAATATGAGAGAAAATTTGTTCATGATGGAAGAAAGAACACTTATTCTATGGGAAATGATGGGAAAAGACATACATTGTCACCATTGGAGGATGAAGTAGTTCCAGAAGGTTCAGGGTCGAATATTTTACTGATGAATAGGAAAGAACTATTAAAATAGGTCAAGAAGGAGGATGAGCTACATTTTTCTCTTTTTGATAAACCAAAGGTGATATTAACTTCTACAAATTTAGATGATTTGCCTACCAAGGTTAGAGTATTGCTTGATGAATATGCTGATACTATTGTGGATGAGTTACCAAATGTTTTACCTCCTATGAGAAGTATTAGTCAATACAATGACTTAATACCTCATGCAATTTTACATTATAAGGAAGCTTACATATTAACTCCTTAAGAGAATGAAGAGATGAAATAGCATATACAGGAGCTATTGGATAAAGGGTTGGTGAAAGAAAGTTTGATTCCTTGTGCAGTTCCCAGTGTACTTAGCCCAAAGAAGGATGGTGGATGGAAAATGTGCACTGACTCCATAGCAATTAATAATATCACTATCGGGTACATATTTCATTTACCCCGCGTTGATGATTTGATGTATTATTTGTTGATGTAATTGTAACTTCGGAATGTATTCATCCGTATTTCTTATGTATTGTAACCCGATGTTTATTCTGGGATGTATTGTAATGTATTTGAGTCATGTCATACCCTAATGTTTATTCTGGGAAGTTTCTATAATGAGAAAGTCATGTCAAGTCAAGGGTTAAAGTCCCCATAGTTGTGGGGCCCTTGGGTTATTAGACTATCGTAGTTAAGTTGACCCTAGGTGAGTCATTGTAAGTCAGGGAAATAGTCCCCACCATTGTGTTACCCTCCTATTGTTCAGAGGAGGCAAAGTCCCCACAAGTGGTGGGGCACTAGGGTTATTAGACACTCCTAGAGATGTCGGCTCTAGTAAGTAATTTTTAAGTGATGCCGACATGATGGAGTGGGTTCCAAGTGAATGGAAGAATATAAATAGAGAGTGAGAGCCTCTCTATTTATCATACTCATACACACACACTCATTCATTGGGGCACATGAGTGAGAGAGGAGAAGCTCTCTCAGTGTGAGAGAGAGAGACTGTTGCTGTAGAGAGATCATCTTATTATTTTCTAGTTTTACCTTTGGTGCTGATTCTATCTCTAAGGAAGTTGCGAGGTTTTCTCCTTTATGGTTTCCCCGAGGAAAATTCTTTATGTCTCTTGTCTCTTGTGTTGTGCTTGTGTTTTATTGTTGTGCATGTTATTCTCTCAGTTAAAGATCCTAAGATCATAATGGTAGCTTGAATGATAAAAATCTAACATTATTTGAGTGGTTCAAAGTATTTTTCAAAGATATATTTGAAAAGTGGTTATCCTCAAATAAGAGTAAGTGAAGGGGATGAATCGAAGGCTGCATTCAAGACTAATAATGTACTGTATAAATGTTTAGTAATGTCATTTTGGCTTACTAATGCACCTAGTAGTTTTATGATATTGATGAATGAGGTATTGAAGGAATACACTGGAAAATTTGTGATAATGTATCTGGATAATATTCCTATTTTCAGTCAGAATAAAGAAGAACATTTGAGACATCTTAAATTGGCATTGGAAACCTTGCAAAAGAAGAAGCTGCTGATAAATATAAAAAAGTGTAGTTTCCTAAAGAAAGAGTTGTTTTATTTGGGATTCGTGGTTTCAAACGAAGGGTTTAAGATGGATCCAGATAAGGTGGAAGCAATTTTAAGTTGGCCAATTCCAAGGAATGCATATGAGGTAAGAAGTTTTCGTGGACTTGCAAATTTTTATAGAAAATTCATCAGGAATTTTAGTCAAATTTGTGCACCTATAATAGACACCTTCAGGGGAAGTAGACAACCTTTTAAGTGGACATAAGAAACTGACAGAAATTTCAAATTGTTGAAGAAGAAGATTACTAAGAAGCCTATTATAGCTTTACAAAGTTTTGATAAGGTTTTTCAAGTAGAGAGAGATGCTCCTGGGATAAGAATAGGGGTTGTTTTGATTTAGGAACAGAGACCAATGGAATACTTCAGCAAGAATTTGAATGAGGAAAACACAAGTATTCCTCATATGACAAGGATTTATATGTTGTTGTACAAGATATCAAGAAATGGAGACATTACTTGATTCCTAAAGAGTTTGTGTTAAATATTATGATAATCATGCTTTGCAGTTTAAAATTAGTCAGCCTAATTGAATTAGAAACATGCTAAGTGGGTGGAATTTTTGAACAATTTAACCTTTGTGATCAAGCATAGAAGTGGAAGATCTAATAAAGTTGTTGATGCTTTGAGTAGATTAAGTTTGATCTTGTATGAATTTAAGGTCATTACTTTAAGATTTGAAAAGTTGGTTGATATGTATAAGGAAGATATGGATTTCAAAGAGGTATATACATCCTGTGAGAATCCAGTGCCCAAAATAAAATCCATTGGTTAGACTAAATGTTACGTCAAAAAATAGTAAGTTATGTATTCCAAAAGGTTGTATGAGATAAAATTTGATACAAGAGAAACACAGTGGAGGTTTCTCACGACATTTTGGACATGATAAAATGTTTTCTCAGGTAAGTAATTTTTATTTTTGGCTAGAAATGCAGCATGATGTAAAGAAGTTTGTTAAAAAATGTAGGATATGTCAACATGCTAAAGGGATAAGACAAAATACGGGACTATATCAACTCCTACCTATTCCAACTAGGCCTTAGGATTCCATCAGTATGGATTTTGTTTAGGGATTACCTAAAAATCAAAGGAGAAATCATTATATTTATGTAGTACTGGATAGGTTTTCAAAAATGACTCATTTTATTGCTTTTAAGAAGACCAATGATGCAACAAATATTGTTAACTT
The DNA here is from genome assembly GCA_001517045.1 of Pseudotsuga menziesii. Taxonomy (NCBI): domain Eukaryota; kingdom Viridiplantae; phylum Streptophyta; class Pinopsida; order Pinales; family Pinaceae; genus Pseudotsuga; species Pseudotsuga menziesii. Next base: position 516,372 of record LPNX010098958.1, on the reverse strand, counting down.
GTTCTTTTCATAAATTATGAAGTTGCATGGTTTACCTTTAAGCATTGTGTCTGACATGGATACTAAATTTGTTGGTCATTTTTGGAGAACTCTATGGGAGGGATTGGGTACCAATGTCAGTTTTATCTCTTCTTATCATCCTCAAACTAATGGTAAGATTGAAGTGGTAAATAGGAGTTTGGGAAACATATTAAAGAGTCTTGTTTATGAAAATCCGAAGCAGTGGGATTTAGCTCTTGCTCAAGCTGAGTTTTCTTTCAATGATTCACCCAACAGAATTACATGTATGAGTGATTTTTAGATTGTGTATGGTATGCACCCAAGAGGAGGGTATGAGCTTATAAATTTGGGAGGACAAGAAAGAAGAAGTGCATATGGTGAATATTTGGCATCCAATATGCATGAGCTACAAGAAAATATTAAGAAGAAACTACAGGAAAGTGCAAGAAAATAAAAACAGAGAGAAGATATGAAAAGAAAGGAAGTTAATTTTCAAGTTGGAGATTTAGTAATGGAATATCTTAGGAAAGAGAGGCTTCCTAAGGGAACCTACAATAAATTGAAACTCAAGAAGATTGGACCTTGTAAAATTTTGAGGAAGTTTTCTGCAATTGCATATGAAATAAAACTTCCTTGTGATATTCAAATTTCTCCAATTTTTAATGTTTCAGATATATATATTCTTTTAAAGATTCAGTTGTTCAGACATAAATGAATTCAGGTGAATATGGTTTATTTATAAATTGGAAAGGATAGTTACAACAGATTGAAGCTATCCTTGACAAAAGGGTTTCAAAGAAGACCAAATACAAAGAATATTTTCAGTATTTGGTCAGGTGGAAGGATCAACCAATTGAATATGCAGCATGGAGCACAGAACTAGAGATTTCCAATCACAATGTACACCCTAAAGATCTATTGAAGAATTATTTTCTTCCCCCAGAGTATGATGTAGGAGCATCGAGACAAAGTCCTATGTTTGTTGAATAAGAAGTCAGTGCTAATCTTTTGTTTCCATGTAATCAATTATAGAAGGATAAGGTTAGTTGTTAGGATTTATTTTGATTGTAATAACTGACAATTTTCCATTGTTTTCCTTGAATCTTGCAAAAGGTTGCTCGAGGATAGGTTAGTTGTAGATTTCCTTTCTTAGGAGTTTATATTTTGCTATTCGGATCTGAGAGGCTGATGAAGCTCTATTTAAATGTAATTGATTTAGTGTATAAGTATGCATATGGGAATGATAATAGAGAGTATGTAAGCTTGGTGTTTAATTGAATGAAGAATAGAGTTTTCAAATCTCTGTATGTGCGTTCGTATATTTGATGTCTTCTTTCAATAACAAGAAACATGATTTTAATCTCTTTGTGTCTATGTGTGTGTGATTCGATGGTTCAATAAAACATTGAAGAGTTCACAATAGAGTAGAGGCGTTTCCACATAACAAATTGATCATTCCATGGATTAATTCGAATGTTACAGTCTGAGTCAAGAATATGTGAAATTCAGTAGATCAATGGTTATGGTTAATTTCTGCGAAGGAAAAGTGAATATCCGCAAGTGTTAAGGTGAGATCCACATAAGATCTCAAATCAACATTCAGGAAGGAGCCTACAAAGGATCGATGGCTCGGAAGAACTGTAGAGAAGGAAGTGTAGAAGGAAAATTGTGGAAGCCCATCTTTAGAAAAGGGGGAAGGAGGATTCACAATTCGCAATCCGAGTGCACAAAGGAACATTGCAGCCATAAAGTTTTGGAAGTATATTATTTTTTTAATACTGAATAATTATGAACTCACAATCCGCAAACCCCATTTGAGTGAAAGTGTCTTGCAGAAAGGGTCTTGTGGAAAGGGCGTTATGGAAAGGGCCTTGAGAAAAAGGTTTTGTAGAGAATTCAATTGAAGGAATTTAGATACAGAAATACTGAGTTGCATAAAGACATATTTTTGGACATCTGCATTGCAGGAATAGTTTGTGAAACCAAGCTTGTACGAAGCTGGTTGCAGGAGCATAGTTATGGAATCCTTCTTGCAAAAGAATATTTTGATCATCATTTCAGTCTGAAGAAGACAACTTTAGGTCTGCTAGCTTCATTTTCCATCAAGGAATAAGAAGAAGGGGAGGTGGAGGAGGACAAGGATAGGGGACCAAGGGAGGAGTATGAGAAGTAGGGGGAGGGGACAAGAGTGGGGCATGAGAGAGAGTTGGTGGAAGAGGAGGGGAGAGGGCGAGGGAGGAAAGTGGAGGAGCAGGGAGGGGGGAAGGAGGAGGAGGAGAAGGGGGAAGGGGAAGTAGTGGACGAAGAGGGGGAAATGATGAGGATCATAGGTGGGGAGGTGGAGTAGAGAAGAAGGAGGGGGAGGGAGGATGAATCAAAGGGAGAGGCACAGGGGGAGGATGGAGGAACTTAATCCCAAAATTGATGTCTTGTAAAGAAGAAATTTCATCCTCCATAAAGAGGGGTTGGATGTTTTCCTCAACAATAAGGGATTCTTAAAGCTTCTCAAGATAGGAATTCCAGTCCTTCAAAATAATAATTTTGTTTTCCTTAGTTTTGTGAGTTAGAATTTTTCTCCATAATTTATAAGGATCCATCTTAGAGAGGTGTAAAAGTTTCTCCTACTTATTATTTATATAGTACCTTTTTTTCTTTCAATGACATCTTTGTACTTATTTATCTTGACAAATTTTAGGGGCTCATAAACAACTTCTTTAATTTGTCTTCTTGCAATTTTACACTCGTTGTCTTCCCAGGTGTTGGTCATTATGTTTCTCTTTTTACAAGACACTCCAATAGAGAACTTGTTACTAGAATATTTTAGGGTTGCAGAGAAATCATGGTAGAGGTATTCTATATTGTCCTTACTAGAATAAGATTACTCAATACATTTTTTTAAATAATTTAGAAAAAGATTTATTTTTCTTGAAGATTAGGTAGTTTTGGCTATGAGAATTATCTATGGGACTGCTATGTATGACAAAATCCAGAGTTACAATTTAAGGTTTATGATCCAATTCGGGTTCATGGTCATTTAAGATGTCGAATTTTATTATTTGGTTGTATAAAGGGACATCGGATATGACATAGTTAACCAAACTAATGCTAATTCTGTGAATACAAGCCATTCAGGTAGAATTGGGCCATTTCATAAGACCATTGAAAATGATGATATATTTATCACTAGAGAGCTTGAACCTCAAAACCAAACAAAATTTTCCCCAAATATTTAGAACTTCTTTAGCAGATGTTGTATAAAGCAAGGTCTTCATCTAAGTATAGAGGATTAGAATTTTAATCATTTATGAAGAGAATAGGATGGTTACTTGTTTTTCAAGCATTAAATTTATCCATTAAGAAGATATTGCCTCCATTTCTTAAACTAGAAATATCATGTTCTAAGCCATTATAAGGAAAATATTTATTTAAATTGATCTTCTCATAAAAGTTAGAATTAATAAGCGCAAAATAAAAAATTTCTTATCATTAATGCTTGTAATCTCCATAAAAATGTATTAGTTTAAAGGGTCTTTCTTCTAATTTCTAATACGAGGGGAGATGTTCTTCCTAACGTAACAATATATTCTTTGAATGATCAAGTGATAGGATCTCAATATGTGCAAGTGGGGGAATTCCCCCACACTAAAGGAGTTGATAAAAAGGTTTTAATGGCTATTGACCTTATAGGAGAGGGATTTTGTCTTGTAACTAGAAGTGAGTGGTGAGGGTTATGAGACCATATGACCCCTAATCTCTTATCCATATAACCCCTACCTATCCATAACACTTATATCCTATAATATAACTCACATTACATAAGCCTTAATATGTATAACCTTAAAATTTTATTACTCCTTGCTCATAACCCTTAAATATTATGAATCTTGACATAGAGCCCCTATAAAATCCAACATAGCTCTTATAACTCTAATACTTAACCCCTTAGCTCATAAACCTTTAAACCCTTAACACATATGACTCTCGACACATGTAATATCTAACATGTATTTGTCACAACTCATTTACCCCTATAATTACCCATGTTAATAACCATTACGACCCATAACCGATGTACCCCTAATAAAAACTGTATAACACCTAATCTATGATTGTGATAACACATATGACCTATAACCCCTAATGTAACCACTAACTATGAAAATGTATAAGACATATAAATTATAACATTTAAAACATCTAGAATCTAATTAAGAAACCCCCTCTTTCTAACTCTATATTTACATCCTCCAATTCCTAGCCCATATAAAAACTTCACTCCTAGAAGACAACATTCTTAATACATATAAGATATTTCCGCTAATATATATAAATTTACAACTCTAATCCTTGAAGATGATTTTTCACAACACCTAAATCTTATAACCATAACCACTATCCCTCGTAACCTTTATCCTTAAACCTTATTAATACGAAAACCTAACCCTAATAATAATAACCATTATCGCTCATAACCCTTTATGGAACAACTAATACCTAAGAAATATCACTTTTATCCTATGTATCGCCATACTTCCAACCCATATTGACGTATAATATATCATTAAATCCATGCAAACCATAACCCTTATGACCATGAATTCATAACCCCTAACACCTATAAATTATGAATTTAATCCTTAATCATAACATTTATAATCCTTAACACCTAAGACACATATTTTATTCACCCAATTAACATATAACCCTTAACCTTTATAATCCCTTATCCCATAGCACTGTAACCTAGAATCACTATAATCCATATAACTTTTATTACCCCCATCCACAATAACCTAAATATAGGTAATAAAACTTATTACACTTAGTACCTATAAGTCCTAACCCTCATCATCCATTAAATCCTATGACCCCTTAACCCCTAAGACCCATAACCCTTATCACTTATATCCCTCAATCTATATTTGTCAAAAACAGTACTATAATTGCAATCTCATATATCCCTTAGTATGCATAACACCTAAGCCCTTTAATCCATTTAATACCTAACTTCTATGACATCTAATACTTAACCTCTAAATTTTATAGCCTATAACTGTAAAATTACTAACTCTTATAACCACTATCATCCATAGCCTCTAAAATAACATTTGCACCTCTAACATATAAACTCTTAACATCTATAACACATATAAAATTTACCCCTTTCACATATCAACCCTTAAAATTTATAATCCCTAACACCTACTTCTATAACCTTAACCATTGTAATAAATAATAACATTTAACTCTAAATATTATAATCACTAACACATAACTCTCATAGTTTGGATCTAATTTATAATCTCTAAATCATATAACACCTAATGATTATAACCTCTAACATAACCTCTATAAATTCCTATAACCCCTAATACATATAACTTCTAAAGTTTATCACTACTTATTCCCAAGCCTTAAAGCCTCGAAATCTTAATGCTAAAACCCTATAAACTCTAACACATAAGGAGTAGAAAAACCTAAACCACGCAATCATCAAGACATATGAATCCTAACACATACAATATCTAACCCATCAGACCCTATAATTGCTAAATCTTATGACCATTATCATGTATAACCCATGTACTCCTAATATAAACCATATAATCACTAATATTTAATTATGATAACATATATCACCTATACCCTCTAATATAACCAATAACTCCTACAACCTATAAACCTTATAATGTATAATCGTTAATACCCTTATATATGAGGTTCGTGAGGATTCTAATGAATAAGTTGAGGTGAATAATCCTCGTGAGGAAGGAGAATATCTTATGCCGAAGAGAGTTTTGGTAAAGACAGAGAAGAACGTGCATGAACCATCCCAGAGAAAGAGTTTATTCAGGACTAAATGCAAGTTACAAGGGAAGTGTTGTGAGATGGTTATTCATAGCGGTAGTACAAATAATTTGGTCTCTACTGAGATGGTAGAGAAGTTGGGACTGGAGAGAATGAAACATCCAACTCCTTACAAAGTGTCCTAGTTGCAAAAATGACACCATCTCTTGGTGAATGAGCAGTGCAATGTGGAGTTTCAAATTGGTACTTATAAAGATGTGGTATTATGTTGTATAATTCCCATGGATGTGTGCCATATACTCTTAGGGAGGTCATGGAAATATGAAAAAAAATTTGTTCATGATGGAAGAAAGAACACTTATTCTCTGGAAAAGGATGGGAAAAGACATACATTGTCACCATTGGAGGATTAAGTAGGTCCAGAAGGTTCAGGGTCAAATATTTAACTAATGAATGGGAAAGAACTATTACAAGAGGTCAAGAAGGAGGATGAGCTACATTTTTCTCTTGGTGATAAACCAAAGGTGATATTAACTTATATAAATTTAGATGATTTTCCTGTTCAGGTTAGAGTCTTGCTTGATGAATATGCTGATATTATTATGGATGAGTTACCAAATGCTTTACCTCCTATGAGAATTATTAGTCATCACATTGACTTAATACCTAGTGTAAATATACCTTATAAGGAAGCTTACAGATTAACTCCTCAAGAGAATGAAGAGATCATACAACAAGTACAGGAGCTATTGGATAAAGGGTTGATGAAAGAAATTTTGAGTCCTTGTGCAGTACCCACTGTACTTATCCCAAAGAAAGATGGTGGATGGAAAATGTGCACTAACTCCAAAGTAATTAAGAAGATCACTATTAGGTACATATTTCATTACCCCGCATTGATGATTTGATGGATTGTTTGAGTGGTTCAAATTATTTTTCAAATGAATATTTGAAAAGTGGTTATCATCAAATTAGAATTAGTGAAGGAGATGAATGGAAGGATGCATTCAAGACTAATAATGGACTGTATGAATGGTTAGTAATTCCCTTTTGGATTACTAATGCACCTAGTACTTTTATGAGATTGATGAATGAGGTATTGAAGGAATACATTGGAAAATTTGTGATCGTGTAGCTAGATGATATTCTAATTTTCAGTCAGAATAAAGAAGAACATTTGAAACATGTTAAATTGGTGTTGGAAACCTTGCAAAAGGAGAAACTGTTGATAAATATGAAAAAGTGTAGTTTCCTGAAGAAAGAGTTGATTTATTTGGAATTTGTGGTTTCAAATGAAGGGTTGAATATGGATCTAGATAAGGTCGAAGCAATTTTAAGCTGGCCAATCCAAAGGAATGCGTATGAGGTAATAATTTTTTATGGACTTGCAATTTTTTATAGAAAATTCATCAGGAATTTTAGTCAAATTTGTGCACCTATAATAGACACCTTCATGGGAAGTAGACAACCTGTCAAGTGGACAGAAGCAACTGATAGAAATTTCAAATTGTTGAAGCATAAGATTACTAAGAAGCCTATTATAGCTTTATCAAGTTTTGATAAGGTTTTTGAAGTAGAGAGAGATACTCGTGGGATAGCAATAGGATTTGTTCTGAGTCAAGAACAGAGACTAATGACATACT
>LPNX010098958.1:486014-500132 GCA_001517045.1 Pseudotsuga menziesii | reverse complement strand
AAGGGGAAGGAGGAAGAGGAGAAGGGGGAAGGGGAGGTAGTGGACACAGAGAGGGAAAGGATGAGGAGCAGAGGTTGGGAGGTGGAGCATAGCGATAGGAGGGGGAGGGAGGTAGAAGAAAAGGGAGAGTCACAGGGGGAGGATGGAGGAACTTAATCCCAAAATTTATGTCTTGTAAATAAAAAATTTCATCCTCCATAAAGAGGGGTTCGATGTTTTCCTCAATAATAAGAGATTCATAAAGATTATTACAATAGGAATTCCAGTCCTTCAAAACAATCGTTTTTTCTTTAGTTTTGTGAGTTTGAATTTTCCTCCATAATTTATAAGGATCCATCTTACAGAGGTGTAAAAGTTTCTCCTAGTTATTATTTATATAGTACCCTTTTTTTTTTTTTGTCAATGGCGTCTTTGTACTTATTTATCTTGACAACTTTTAGGGGCTCATAAAAAACTTCTCTATTTTCTCTTCTTGCAATTTTACACTCGTTGTCTTCCCAAGTGTTGTTCATTATGTTTCTCTTTTTACATGACACTTCAATAGAGAAATTGTTACTAGAATATTCGAGGGTTGTAGAGAAATCATGGTAGAGGTATTCTATATTGTACTTACTAGAATGAAGTTCCTCAATTCACTTTTAAAATAATTTAGAAAGAGATTCACTTTTCCTAAAGATTAAGTAATTTTGGCTATGATAATTATCTATAAGACTGCTATGTATGACAAAATTGAGAGTTACAATTTAAGGTCTATGATCCAATTCGAGTTCATGGTCATTTAAAATGTCAAAATTTATTATTTGGTTGTATAAAGGGATATCAAATATGAGATAATTAACCACACTAATTCTTATCTTGTGAATATAAGCCATTTAGGTAGAATTGGGCCATTTCATAAGACCATTGAAAATGATTATATTTTTAGCACTAGAGGTGTTGAAGCTCAAAACCAAAACAAAATTCCCCAAATATTTAGAAATTCTTTAGTAGATGTTGGCTAAAGAAAGGTCTTCATCTAAGTATAGAGGATTATAATTTTAATCATTTATGAAGAGAATAACCCGGTTACTTTTTTTTGAGCATTAAATTGATCCATTAAGAAGATATTTACTTCATTTATTAAACTAGAAATATCATGTTCTAAGCCATTATAAGGACATATTTTATTTAAATTGTTCTTCTCATAAAATTTAGAATTAATAAGCGCAAAATAAAAAAATTCTATATAGAATTTTTTATCATTAATGTCTGTAATCTCCATCAAAATGTATTAGTTTAAAGGGTCTTTCTTTTAAGTCATAATACAAGCAGATATGTTATTCCTAATGTAACAAGATATTATTTGAATGCTCAAGTGATAGGATCTCAATATTTTCAAGTGTGGGAATTCCCCCACAATAAAGGAGTGAATACAGAGGTTTTAATGAATATTGATCTTATAGGAGAGGGATTTTATCTTGTAACTAGAAGTGAGTGGTGAGGGTTGTGATCCCATTTGACCCCTAATCTCTTATCCATATAACCCTTACATATCCATAACACTTATATCCCATAATATAAATCACTTAGCATAATCCTTAATATGTATAACCTCAAAATTTTATTACTCCTTGATCATAACCATTAAATCTTATGAATCTTTACAAGGATTCCCTATAAAATCCAACATTTCTCTTATAACTCTAATACTTAACCCCTATATATCATAAACCTTCAAACCCTTAACACATATGAGTCTCGACACATATAATCTCTAACCCTTATTTGTCACAACTCGTTTACCCCTATAAACACCCATGCTAATAACCATTATGACCCATAACCAATGTACCCCTAATAGAAACTATATAACCCCTAATATATGATTTTGATAACACATATGACCTATAACCCCTAATGAAACCACTAACTATGAAAATGTATAAACCATATAGAGTATAAAATTTAAAACATCTAGAATCTAGCAATAAGAAAACCCCTCTTTCTAACTTGAGATTTATATCCTCCAATTCCTAGCCCATATAAAAAATTCACTCCTATAAGACAACATTCTTAATTCATATAAGATATTTCCACTAATACATATAAATTTATAACTCTAATCCTTGAAGATGATTTTTCACAACACCTAAATCTTATAACCATAAACACTATTTCTCGTAACCTTTATCCTTAAACCTTATTAACCAAAACACCTAACACTAATAATAATAACCATTATCCCTCATAACCCCTTATGGAACAACTAACACCTAAGACATATCACTTTTATCCCCTCTATTACCTTACCACTAACCCATATTAACCTATAATATATCATTAAATCCATGCAAACCGTAACCATTATGACCATGAATTCATAAACCCTAACACCTATAACTTATAAATTTAATCCTTAATCATAACATTTATAATCCTTAACACCTAAGACACATATGTCCTTCACCCATTTAACATATAACCCTTAACCTTTATAATCCCTTATCCCATAACACTACAACCTAGAATCACTATAATCCTTCACACCTAACCCCTAATCTCTAATCCATATAACTTTTATTACCCCGATCCACAATAACCTCAATATAGGTAATAAAACTTATAACACTTAGTACGTATAAGTCCTAACCCTCATCATCCATTGAAGACTATGACCCCTATAACTCATAAGACCCAAACCCTTAGCACGTATATCCCTTAATCTATATATGTCAAAAAGAGTACTATAATTTCTAACTCATATATCCCTTAGAATGCATAACACCTAACCTCTTTAATCCATTTAATCCCTAACTTCTATGATATCTAATACTTATCCTCTAAATTTATAGCCTATAAGTGTAAAATCACTAACTCTAATAATCAATATCATCCATAGCCTCTAAAACAACATTTGCACCTCTAACATATAAACTCTTAACATCTATAACACATATAAAATTTACCCCTTTCACATATCAACCCTTAACATTTATAATCCCTTACACCTGATTCTATAACCTTAACCACTAATAACATTTAACTCTAACTATTATAATCACTAACACCTAACTCTCATAGTTTGGATCTAATTGTTAATCTCTAAATCATAATGATTATAACCTCTAACATAACCTATATAAATTCCTATAACCTCTAATACATATAACTTATAAAGTTTATCTCTACTTATTCCCAAGCCTTAAAGCCTCGAAATGTTAATGCAGAACCCCTATAAACTCTAACACATAAGGACTACAAAAACCTAAACCATGCAACCATCAAGACATATGAATCCTAACACATACAGTATCTAACCCATGTTTTCTCTAACCCATTAGACCCTATAATTGCTAACTCTTATGACCATTATCATGTATAACCCATGTACTCCTAATATAAATGATATAATCACTAATATTTAATTATGATAACATGTATCACCTATAACCTCTAATACAACCAATAAATCCTACAACCTATAAACCTTATAATGTATAACCGTTAATACCCCTATATATAAGGCACAATGACCCCTTAGTCCTAACCATGAAGCTATATACTCTAAGTCGTAACACATATTACCACTTCACTCTATAATAAATCCTTCGTCTATATAAGATAGTAACCCTAACACATATAATTCAATAACACCTAAACTTATTAACATCAATATCCAACCCTGATAACCATTATAACCATAACCATTATAATGCATAATCCTTTATGCAATTACTAACACCTAATCCATATAACCTCCATCATCCATAGCCCCTTACCATTAACCCTTAACATGACCTTAAATCCCTATAAATTTTAAAACATATGACCATGGATACATAACCCCTACCACCTATAAATTTAATTGTTGACACTTATAACATCTAACACCGAATACACATATAGCCTTCACCCATTTAACATATAACCTTTACCCTCTATAATCCCTTATTCCATAACACTATAACTCTTTACCACTATAATTTCTTGCATCTAATCCAAATCTCTAATCCATTAAATTTGACCACCCATAAACATTATAAGCCTTAATACAAGTAATAAGTATTATAAACCTTAATGTTGATATGTTCTAACACTTATAATCTCATAATCTCCATAACCCCCATAAGCTTTAATCCCTATAAAATTTAGCACTATATCCCTTAATAGTTATAACCTCTAAGTTATAACCTAGACTTGTTAATCCATTTAACTCTTAACCCCTTAACATCAAATACTTCAACTCTAAATTCTATAACCGCTAATATAAGTAACGAGTATTATAACCCTTTATGTTGATAAGTTATATCCCTCACCATCCCTTAATCTGTACGGCCTGTATAATTATTAATCCTTATAACCTTTAACACTATAGAATTACCTCCCAACTACATATGTCATAACACCTATAATTTATAACCCCTAAATTCTTTAATACATATAACACCTAAACCCATTAATATATTTAACCCTTAAACCCTATAAGGTCTAATACTTCAAATCTAAATTCTATGAACCTTGACATATATCAACTCTTAACATCTATACTCCCTTACTCCATTATATATACATTTAACCTCATATATACACCCCTTGGGATCACATCATATAAATTTAACCTCATATATGCCTCCCTTGGGCTCACATCATATATATTTAACCTCATGTATGTCCTCCTTGAATCATAACATATTATAAATCCTCTTATATTAAATTAGTCTACTAACGTTACATGTCCTCTTGTAGTCATTTTCTGGTTTTGAAAGAACTTATAAAGTGAATAGATACATCCTTTGCCTCTTTTCTAGAATGAATTGGAGTAAGCTTTCATTTGTGTTCATTAAAACTCCATTTATTATGATGTCATGAATTTAAATGAGTATTAATGTAGTAATTATATAAATAACACTATATCATGTTTATGAATAAGTTTCATGTTAGATTTGCATCGTTTAAATTTCTAGATAATATATGAGTTTGGTATCATTGGCATAAATAATGAAGGAAGCTTTTTTCAAGGAAAATTTTGCAACGAAATTTGAGGGATGTAATATTAGAAACAAATGGTTGAGCTAATCTATTTTCGATAAAGTTTGTAAACATCTTGTCACACCTTCAAATACTTGTGAGAGTGATATTGTTGATACCTCATTAGCCTCAATCAATGCACAAAAGGGAAAACATGTCACAAGTGAGATTTGAACCTAGGAGAGATGGATTACAACTTATCATTATAACTCCTCAATCTAAGAAAACTAACATAATAACGAAGGAAGCTATTTGATATTGTCCAAATTTAACATTATACAAATTATAGATGGCGGGTTGTACAATGATGAAAAATAATAATAAAATTGAAGATATGTGATACTCTTAAGACATTCTCTAAAACATTAATAGCCATGAATCATACTCAAAACATAGTCATAAAGCATAGTTAACAAAAATCAAACAATGTATGCTATAATATAAACCATTATATTAATTAAATATTCATTAATTAAAAATCTAATTTAAATTAGCATGTTAACTAGATAATGATTATTTCAAAGCAATACATTATTAGTTTTATAGGACTAATTTCACATAGAATCTTATGAATGTAACTAATTTAATGAATTACACTCGATGCAACCTCTATTTCCTTTATTTTCTTAAAAATAATATTCAATGAGATAAACACTTCAATTCCAAAATTCATGACATTTTATGAGTTCTAAAAAATTACTCATTCAAACAATGGATATTAGTTTTACATGACTAATTTAACATAGATTATGATAATTACATAAAAGCTCCACTAAAATGCAACCTTTATTTCCTTTATTTTTTTCAAGATTCTAATATTCACATGAGATAAACACTTCAATTCCCAAATTCAATGACATTTCATGACTTTCCATAATCACAACAATCCAATGTGGTCTCGAAGGATTTACTATTTATAATCTCGAATGGATTTGTTAGTCTATAGTTTACCCATACATTGCACTAATGATATTTACCTTAGATAAATTTAAAAAAATGTTCTAATTTTGCAAATTTCAATATGAGAAGATGGGATTTTCGACCTTACATTTCAATATTATAACTCCCTTATAGTTAAAAAAAGTATGCACCATTTGATTGCATAGTTTTAATTAAAATATTAAATTGACTTTTTTACACTTTTAATGTTTTATAGTACATGTGAACGTTTTCAAATATTACATTTCATGTGAAATTCTTCTACATTAAAATTGCATATTTGGACATCTTCTAAACTAAATTATATGTTAGCATTGCTTAGTTTGGTTGTATTAGGGGTGTTTGAGACCGTTGAATCCACTTTTGCATTACAAATAACAAAAAAATTCAAAAAAAAAGGAAGAAACTATCTTTGTTTCCATTCATAGAGAACCAAAGAAGTGATGGACATTACAAATTAAGTGCTAATACATCTTCTAGGTGAGGATGTAATCAATATAATTGTCCCAAATGCCATTCAGAATAAGGAAAAAACCAAATCAGAAGTATAGATGGCAAACGATTAAAAATAGCAATTTTATGTAAGCCAAAATTGTAATTTTGACAAAGATTACCTAATTAAGTTTCAATAATGACAAATAGAAAAAAATGTAAAATATTAAGCTTCTTAAAAAATGTTTTGTATTAAATATTAAGAATTGTACATATGTATTTTTTTTGTATCATTATAAAAATAATGTTAATATGAAGTGATAAATAGAGATTGAAGAAGCATTTCATACAGTGATGTACATTAGATTATGGTAGTGATTAGTAATGATAGATAAAGATTATGGTAGTGATTAACAATGATAGATAAAATAAAAAAGAGCACTCATGCATTAACTTACATTCAGATATGGTACTGAATAATAATAATAATATGCAATTTGCTTATAATATCAATATTATTAAAATATTTTGAGAATTGAAAGGACATATTATTTCTCACATCTATAAGGAATTAAACACATTTGTGGACACTTTGTCTAAAGAAGGGATCCATCCGCCTTACATTCTTATTATTGAAGAGGAATTTTATGAAGGCTCTCTTGTATCGACAAGGATAGTCAACCTTAATGAATTTTAAATGGCCTTCTAGTCTAGTGGGAATCTCGATTAGTTTTTTGAGCTTGTGTAGAACATTTCAATCTATTTCCTTATGACTTAATTCAAATTGTTAGTTTGTTTCTATCTCCACTTGGGATTATTGATTTTTTTGTGCCTCAAGGATTGTACTCCATGATAGCTTAGGTGCTTAGGTTGGAGGAACGTTAATGTGTGGTGTGCGAGATTTGAGTTTCTATTTCTGATTGGTTCTTTTGATTTCGAGTATATGATATGGTAACTTGTATCTTTAGCCATACTTTCAGCAGTTGTATTTGAGTTTCTATTTCTGATTGGTTCTTTTGATTTCTAGTATATGATATGGTAACTTGTATCTTTAGCCATACTTTCAGCAGTTGTATTGTTAGTATGGAAGGCCTTAGCCTTAGGCAAATTTTTTATTTCTTTTTTGTGGGGGGAGGGGTGTGGGGGTGGTTGGGGTTAGCAGTCCTTGTTGAATGGAAATATGAGACAAAACAATCTAAATGTATGCTACTTATGTATGTTGAAGGATTGTGGTCGGTGATTAATATCAGTTTAGTTACTTACTTTGAGGGTGATTTTTTATGCAATCCTTGTTTTGAATTGTCACTCGGTAGCTTCTTGAAGCATGTATTTTGCATCTTAGTTGGAAATAAAAATACAATTCTATTAGTGAAAAAAAACCAAAGAGACATATTAATTGCATTATTTTTCATTAAATTTCTTGGACTAGTTCTAATTTAAGACTTTCCAAAGATGGGCCAAAAACAACCTTTCTAAAGTCTAAAATTGAGAATTCTAAAATGCAAAATCCAATTCCAAAAGTGCACTTTTCAGTTTAATATTGACACTTTTGGAATTCGATTCTAAACTTTTTGAATATGATATTAGCACTTCCTTAACCAGATTTTGCACTTGTGAAAGTGGATGTTGGCACTTTCACGATGTGATTTTACACTTAGATATTGACACTTAAGGAATATGATTTTGCGCTTTTGGAATTAGATATTGGCACTTATAGAATCTGTTTTTCACTTAAAATACCTGGATTTCACACTTAATTTTCAATCACATTTATTCTAGCACATCAATGATATATTTTAAAATTGATTGCGCATCAAGATCACAAGCACTACTTAATCAATCACACAATTTGAAATATATATTAAAATATAGAGATCTTATTCACCATTAAAGCATTGACACACACAAAAAGTATTAATGAAAATAACTAATTACATATTATTTAATAAACTATAGTCTTTTTTTATGATAAATCTCACATCATTAACACCATTTAAGAATACCAAACAAGGCCGCAATAGTTCTAACAAAAAAATGTCATTCACATCACCATAATTATAATATTTTGTAATTACATAGTCCCATCATTACAAGCATGTTTTCCTTTCCAATAGTTTACAACCATTGTGTCTCAAGCATAATAACCAGCCTTCAACATCTTCCAAACTTTATTTTTTATATATGGGTTTGAGATATATATGTAGATTTTCAAAATCAAATTAACCTTTTCTTGATATGATGTCACAATAATCTTGTGTCATAATAACTTTAAATTGTTTCATTTTCAGTGGAGTTTAAAAAAATGACAAAAATTCATTCACAATTTGTTGTTATATAGATGTCTATAAACCAACCTCAAAAATACAAAAGCTTTGTTTAGAGAATTATACCCTAGGGAATTCTCATGTTTGCATACCTACAAGTAGAAAAAGAATGTGATCAGATTGTAGGGAATTCTCATGTTTGCATACCTACAAGTAGAAAAAGAATGTGATCAGATTGAGGTGAAGGGTGGAAAACGAAGGCTTTAATGAACCAGGTTAAAAAGAAAACATGTATGAACCAATATCTAGTCACTATATAAAATGTAAAATGTGTACAAAAGAAAATTAAGCTCTTTACATCGCTCTCCATTCTTTAGAACCCTTGCAGCAGAAAACTAGTCAAATGCGGAGCCGTGTGGACAAAATGGTTTACAAGCCTGAACTCGCAAAGGTCGAGGCAAACAATTATACGGTGCACTGTATTTGGGAGCTGGCTATACACTTACGCTAAGTGTCGACGCTATTAACGAGACCTCTTAAAGGCACTGCCAGATCGCCTGACCAGGCTCGAATAGATCAAGAAGGTGTTGAGATTCAATATATGCCTAACTTCTCTAATCTTCATAAATGTTATATAGTTTACATAGGGACCAACTCATTAAACACTGTTCTGTGTGGGGAATGGATATCAGAGGATCTAACAGATTTCTGAAGAAAGTCTTTGGATAGGACCAACTCTAGAAATAGATTTAATTTCTGGTTCAGGTCAGGATCCAGCAAGTCATATTTTTGACAGGAATGACTACTTTGCCTCATGTGAGGACAAGACATATGTCCTGAAATATGTCAAGAAATGAACAGGAAAGCTGTGAAGAAATAGTTTTGAATTTTGTAAACTGAAAAGTTTTACTAATGTAATTTTGATAAACAGGTTAACTTTTTTTTATATAATTTTTATGATTACTTTTCAAAGGAAAGTAAAAATATGGATGCTGATGTCTGAGGAGAAAAATATTTATAATAGTTAAGAGAATAGGGTGCAAGAATTTGATGAATGTAATATTTTTTTTAATAAAAATATTTTGATGAATGTAATATTTTCTTTTAATGAAAATATTATAAAATCTTTGTCATGAAAAAATGGACATCGTGATCCATGCATGATAGGAAGTGTTACATAGAACAACCATACCTAATAGGAAGTGTTACTGGAACAACAAATTTTGTGAAGTATAGATTAAACAAAGTATATATGTGAAGGAGAAAAGATGCACTAATATTTAAATAAATAATATATATACATAATCAGGGTATGGTCAACTTAGTACTGGTAAGGTTTGGAACAGTAAAGGATATCAGTAGGGTTTAGAACAGTAAATAATATTTAATTTTGTAAATTACTTAAAAAAATAATGATGTAAATTATTGCTATCAAAACAAAATTAAGAGGGATTACATTAATAGTGCCAAGAGTGTAGTCATCAAACCTTTTATATCTGAACTTGCTTTCCTAAAGAAAAGAGCCATCATGTGAAGATCTCTGCATACATATGATGCGGACAATTCAAAATCAAGTCTCTATAAAATTAAATTCAAGTGACCTTTATATTAATTCTTAAAATGACATATGTTAAGTTACAAATGATTTGTGATGTTAAAAAAATATACAAATAATTTTGATTTTGTTATTAGCTACATGGTCACTTGAACAAAACTTCTTCTTCAATGTCATTCATTTTTATTAGTTACTTGGCTACTGCATTGAAAACTTGATTAGGTGCATCAAAATTTTGAATTGGCTGCCTACTTCTTGAATGTAAATTTAGAAAGATACAAATCAATTTGATTTTTTATTAGTTACTTGGCTGTCTGCATTATTGTTTTTTCAATGTGGTTCCTCTAAAATTTATAAACCATATTGTTTTTTCAATATTGTTGCTGTAAAATTTATAAAGGATATTTAAAAATGCCTATTTGAAGACATTTTTATTGCATTTTTTCACAAAATTGAAATTTCATGTAAAATAAAAATTTATTAATTAAATAATAAAAATTGAAGATTAGTAATCTTTATTGTTTTAATGTTACAAGTTCATTCCAAAATATTTCCAATACCAACCGACTTGACTGAAAAACACAATTAAAAACAATGAGGTGTTATCCTCTCACTGCTTCAAAAATCTACTTTCAACTCCAACATTCATGTATGCTATATGAGCGAACATTCCAACCTTTTAAGCTACCTTATAAAGCATGAGCTGGTGGAGGAGCCATCTTTAAACAAACACATCAATGACTTGATAATTGAGAGGTGGAGGAAAGTTCAGGGGTGACTCAAAAAAAACTCTATATCCAACTGAAATTCAATCAATTCATTCATCA
This sequence comes from Pseudotsuga menziesii, assembly GCA_001517045.1. Taxonomy (NCBI): domain Eukaryota; kingdom Viridiplantae; phylum Streptophyta; class Pinopsida; order Pinales; family Pinaceae; genus Pseudotsuga; species Pseudotsuga menziesii. The sequence continues at coordinate 489,108 of LPNX010098958.1, read as the reverse complement.
CCATTGATTCAAGTTCATCAAAGAAAAATGATCTACCAAGGACGCCGCAAAAGCCAAGATGAAACTATAGAGAATCGACACAAGGCTTCTCTTGGGCATGCCTTTTGAAATCCCAAGAGGATAATACACATTAATGACTGATCAAACTTCTCACAAGCATGCAAGATTTGAAAAAAAAATAAAGAACACATATTTGGCCACTGAATCAGTGGGCACAAGTAGAGCTGTTTAGTATTTAATGTTTTCAAAATCAATGTTTGGCCACCTAATCAGGGCACAAGTAGAGATGTTTAGTGTTTAATGTCTTAATGAGGTTGCATGTACCAAATAATTTGCGCTTAATGATAAATTACCTGTCTTTGGTTATGGCCCAGTACAGAGCATGGCAGCATGCCAGCAAGTGACACCGATTTCTTCCCAATATAGTAGTTGTAACAGAAAATCAGTTTCCTAAATACAATGGCTGTAAAATAAGAATTTCTGTACCAAAAATTTTACTGCTGGATTCTGTTTTACTGCTGGAACAGAATCATAGTCCTAAAAAAATCAATGCAGCAATCTCAACAATGGCTGCCCTCAACAATAGACATGAATTAAAACAACAGAGAAGCAGTACCGTCAGTGAAGGGAGTACGATAAGCTCAATAGTTTAAAACGATTCCCATTAAGAGCCTTGAAAAGAAGCCGCGCAGTATATATTTCATCATGGCAGAAGAGCACAAACCTGGTCATTTCATGCCACAAAGAAGTTCAGAAGTTCTGGTGCAGCTTGCCCGCGTCTGTAAACTCGTCGCTGAGTCATCAATCCTTCTTGTTCTCTAATTTCTGGTAGCACCCAAATTGCAATTATCGAGAAGTAAAACGGTTATTATTTCGCTCATCTTTCACGTTTATAAAAAGCAGTGACGTCAGGAATGGAAAAGCAGTGAGTTCAGGGACGGAAAAGCTAAGTCAGGTAGAGAAAAGCAGGGATTTCGGGAATGGAAAAGCGGTGATAGAAAGCAATTAGCATCTATAAAGCGTTGGAAAGAGCACTGGTGACTGAAGAGAAAAGCAGTCGGGTTCAGAGATGAAGTGGGAGAAGTGCGCCCCTGCTTGAGATAATCTTCTATATATCTCAATATTTTCACATACTTTCACAATCGTCTTACATACTTTCATACACTTTCAGAATATTTTCCTCTCTATCATCTTAATCCTCTATTTGCGCTTCATACATGTATGTGTGTCTGTCTAAATATGAGTCTTGATTCTGTGTGTAGGAATCCTGAGTTGAGTCTGTATCTGAGAGGAGAAGAGGGTGGAGTGAACTGTACTGGAGGCGAATTGGCTGCACCTGCTGCGAATCGGTTTCAAAAAATCCACTCTGCTCTGCTCGAAAAGAACCTCAACTTGATGCTGGTTGAGCTACCTTTAAAACAATAAAGATCCATAATGGTATGTATCGCTGGCTTCTTCTTTTAATAATTTCATTGGCATTTCAAAAAATCTACTCTGCTATAAAAGAACCTCAACTTGATGCTGGTTGAGCTGCCTTAAAACAATAAAGATCCATAACGGTATGTATCGCTGGCTTCTTCTTTTCATAATTTCATTGGCATTTCATTGAAGTTTTTAGATGGAACATGCAAAACCCTATAGGGAACCACGGGAACCCTAGATAATAATTTTTTTTGTATCACTGCCGCCTCTATCCTCTGTATAATATTGCAACCTGAGATTCTTCAAACTTTAAGTAATGAATATTTCTTCAAGAGCATAGTTTGGATGGAACATGCAAAACCCTATAGGGAACCACGGGAACCCTAGATAATAATTTCCTTTGTATCACTGCCGCCTCTATCCGCTGTATAATATTGCAACCCGAGATTCTTCAAACTTTAAGTAATGAATATTTCTTTAAACTCGTGTTTTACATCTTTATTGAAATTGCACCGGATGGTTGCACTCTGCCGCCGATACCGTGCAAGAAACGACATATACAGGAAATTAACTAACGTCTGCAATTTGATATTTAAACAACCATTAATTAACATCCACAATTTCCTTAAAAAAATTCAATTATTCATCGGTTCTTGTCCAGGCACTCACAATTCCTGGAGCGCTTTGAGTTAATCATTAACCATTATTATGATAAAGCTAAAAATTATAGGCATTATTCGTAAAAATATTATAGTTATTCGGTAGTTTAGGTATTTTTTATGCTTGTTCTATGTTATGAGTTTTTTCTGCATAGAGCTTATTTTATTCTTTGAGCTGATGCCTTCCAAAACCAAAATTAATATAGGTTTTTCTTAATTTGGAACCGTACATTAACACAGTTATATGTAGTATTCATCCACTTTCAAGTATGGCATTTCAAATTTTATGTTTTATTATTAATTTTTTAAATGTATATATTTTATTATTATCTAATATTTTGAGGTTTTTATGTTAATTTATTTTTATTCCAAATTTCTTATATTTATATGCTTTATTATTATTTTTTTAAATAATAAATATTAGAGATATTTATTTTTAAAATGTATATGTTTTATTATTGTTTAATATTTTGAGATTTTTATGTTAATTTATTTTCCAAAATTTATATTTGTCATAACAAAGTATTATATTTAGTTAGTATATCAAAATAAATTTGTTTGTAAACTTGGAATTGTAAATGATAGATTAAGTTTTCTTTCGTAATCCATTACTAACTAATAAAACACATTAATACTACTTCTCAAATTTATAATTATAATAAAAGATTAATGATTATCATTTTGGATCGTGTTAAAATGTGGTTCTATTAGTTGAAAGGCCTATTGGTGTTTAAGTTTGCGTCTAAGTTTAGAAGAATATGCATGAATGTATTGAGGTTGAATTCTTTTTTTGTCATATCATATCATGTATGTGAAGAAGAAGAGGAGGAGGAGACGGAGGAGAAGGCATAGGTGGAGTGGGAGGCACACGCGAAGGGGGAGGAGGAGGATTAGCAGGAGGAGTAGGAGTCAAAGTAGGAGTAGTAGTAGGAGGATGATGAGGAAGAGGAGGGGGAGGACTATAGGTAGAAGTAGGAGGAGGATTAAAGGTAGAAGTAGAAGTAGAAGGAGGA
>LPNX010098958.1:458883-485598 GCA_001517045.1 Pseudotsuga menziesii | reverse complement strand
AGGGGGGAGAGGGGAAGGGGAAGGGGAGGTGTAGGAGGAGGGGAGGTGTAAGATATGAATTCGAGTCCTTCAAAACAATCATTTTCTTTTCTTTAGTTTTGCGAGTTAGAATTTTCCTCCATAATTTATAAGGATCCATCTTAGAAAGGTGTAAAAGTTTCTCCTACTTATTATTTATATAGCACCTTTTTTCTTTCAATGATGGCTTTGTACTTATTTATCTTGAAAACTTTTAGGGGCTCATAAACAACTTCTTTAATTTCTCTTCTTGCAATTTTACACTCTTTGTCTTCCCAAGTGTTGGTGATTATGTTTCCCTTTTTACATGACACTTCAATAGAGAAATTATTACTAGAAGATGAGAGGGTTGTAGAGAAATAATGGTAAAGGTATTCTATATTGTCCTTACTAGAATGAGCTTCATCAATCCATTTTTTAAAATAATTTAGAAAAATATTTATTTTTCTTGAAGATTAAGTACTTTTAGCTATGAGAATTATCTATGGGACTGCTATGTATGACAAAATTGAGAGTTACAATTTAAGGTCTGTGATCCAAGTGGGGTTCATGGTCATTTAAGATGTCAAAATTTATTATTTCGTTCTATAAAGGGATATTGGATATGACATAATTAACCACACTAATGCTAAGCCCATGAATACAAGCCATTCAAATATAATTGGGCCATTTCATAATACCATTGAAAATGATTAGATCTTGAGCACTAGAAAGATTGATTAGCTCAAAACCAATCAAGATTTTTCCCAAATATTTAGAACTTGTTTAGGAGATGTTGGCTAAAGCAAGGTCTTCATCTAAGTATAGAGGATTAGAATTTTAATCATTTATGAAGAGAATAGCTTGGTTACTTATTTTCCAAGCATTAAATTTATCCATTAAGAAGATATTGCCTCCATTTCTTAAGGTAGAAATATCATGTTCTAAGCCATTATAAGGACAAATTTTATTTAAATTGTTCTTCCCATAAAAGTTAGAAATAATAAGCTAAAAAAAAAACTATATATATATATATATATATATATATATATATTATCATTAATGTCTTTATTCTCCATCAAAATATATTAGTATAAAGGGTCTTGCTTTTAAGTCCTAATGTGATGGGAGATGTAACACCCCAGTTTTTACCCCATGGTATTAAATTGCACATGATGTAAATATTGTATTAAATCATGGTGTGGAGCTCAAGGAAAAGGCCCCACCATGGATTCAGTGTCTTATGTATCGGTGATTAAAATCGATGCCGATGGTTTACATGCTAGCTAGGATCAATGTGTTTGAGACACCATGTAAAATGATACATTAATAAAATACCATGACTAGCTACATGTCACAATGTTAAAGAGATGGGGGAATGGTTTCATAAGGAATAGGGAGGGCGATTTATTTAAACCCTTGATCCTATGGGGGAAAGGTCTTGTCTAAAGGTGAAAACCCATGAAATGGTTAAATAACCTTTTTGTCTTTTATGCCGAGTCATCTAAAATTGGTGAAGGAAATTATTTCCTTGGGATGGGAAAGGTATGGATGGAAATTTTGAATTTGGGGAGTTACCCATTTTGGGAAAATGTTTCTTTGACTTCTTGGGAAAGTAAATGCTAGAAATTCCTTCCCCATCCATTATTCACCCATGTGTTTTCTTACTCACACAGCTGGAGATAGCTGGGGCATTCTCCCTCACATTTTTGTTCTTTCCTTTGTTTTTCCCATGGCTAGGAATTTGATTTGGGAAATGATCAGTGGCTGGGATCCTCCCTGGGATTTTTTGTTGTGCTTCTCCTCATTACCATAGCTGGGAAATCCCATTTTGGGTTTTGTTCAGTGAATGTGTAGCAGTGATTCATGTTTTGCAGGTTTCAAGATGTCGTTTTTGGTATTCCTTAGGAAGTTAATCTTGTTGGGTGTTTTACCCATGACCTCCTAATGTTTTCCTCACTGTTCCATGCCCATAAATTCATTTTTGTGTTTCTCAATGGTCAGGGAACCAAGATATCTTATTTTGGGTCTGAATGATGGTCTTTTTTTCTCTAGTAATGCTCATAGATGTTTCCTGAGATCATATTTCGATTTGGGGGTTTGTGGTGACCGGATCTACACAAGAACATTTCCTAATAGCGTATTTGATGTTCCAGGGCTTTGTTCCCTTCATCCCTTTCATTTTGATTCCCCATAAACATTTTGCTCATATTCAGTAGTTGTGTGTGGCTTTGTTTTGATAAATTGGTTGAATGTGGGTTTGATGCAAAGTGTTTGCTTAGCTGAGTAAATCTAAGATACCTGTCTGTTAGAGGGTATGATAGTGTTTGGGTGTGATTGTTGGCTTGGCTAAGTAAGTCCAAGGAACCCTCATGCTATTGTATTGTTTCCCTAGTAGCCTGATAAACCCAAATGTAATTTTGGCTTGGCTGGGTTTTGATATGTATTTGGATATGTGTATGAGCTGGTTTTTCCTTAGTTCCTTGTAGAATCATGCCCAGGTCGGGGGTGGCAGTGGTGGTGAGAGATTGATGAGCACACTGGCCTATGGTTGGGTGGAACATTGCAATGACGTAGCTAGTGGCGGGACATTGCAATTACAAGATAAGTATTTACTTTTATTCTTGTGCTTAATTTCTACAAACTATTTGTTTTATGAATTAATATAAGCATGTTGAATGTTTGAGCGAATGAGTTTTTTTTCTATTGTAGAATGCACTATGCATCCATGTATATATTCATGTTTAATGCATGTTAATGATTTATGCATATGTTATGTTTTAACCCAATGCATGTTTATGCTTTTATGTTCTTGGGTCTATCTTGCCTTTTTGAGAGCATCAATTCCATAGTTGTGTTCTCTCCATCATCGGTATGAGGGGTGGGGATGTGACATGAGATGTTCTTCCTAATGTAACAAGTTATGCTTCGAATTCTCAAGTGATAGGATCTCAATATGTGCAAGTGTGTCAATTCCCCCATACTAAAGGAGTCGATACAAAGGTTTTAATGGTTATTAATATTATAGGAGAGGGATTTTATCTTGTAACTAGAAGTGATTGGTGAGGGTTGTGAGCCTATGTGACACCTAATCTCTAATCCATATAATCCCTATATATCCCTAACACTTGCAGCCTATAATATAAATCATTTAGTATAAGCCTTAATATGTATAACCTAAATTTTTTATTACTCCTTACTCATAACCCTTAAATATTATGAATCTTGACACAGATCCCCTATATACTCCAACATATCTCGTATAACTCTAATACTTAACCCCTATAGCTCATAAACATTTAAACCCTTAACGCATATGAATCCTAACACATATAATCTCTAACCCCTACTTGTCACGCCTAGTTTACCCCTACCCATGTCAATAACCATTATGAGCCATAACCAATGTACCCCTAATAGAAACTATATAACCCCTAATATATGATTGTGATAACACATATGACCTATAACCCCTAATGTAACCACTAACTATGAAAATGTATAATCCATATAAATTATAACATTTAAAACGTCTAGAATCTAGCAATAAGAAACCCCTTCTTTCTAACTCTAGATTTACATCCTCCAATTCCTATCCCATATAACAACTTCACTCCTTTAATACAACATTCTTAATTCATATAATATATTGCCACTAATACATATAAATTTATAACTTTAATCTTTGAAGATGTTTTTTCACAACACGTGGCTATTATAACCATAACCACTATCCCTCGTAACCTTTATCCTTAAACCTAATTAATGTGAACACCTAAGACTAATAATAATAACCATTATCCCTCATAATCTTTTATGGAACAACTAATACCTAAGACATATCACTTTTATCCTCTATGTCCCCTTGCCACCAACCCATATTAACCTATAATATATCGTTAAATCCATGCAAACCCTAACTGTTATGAACATGAACTCATAACCCTTAACACCTATAACTTATAAATTTAATAATTAACCATAACATTTATAATCCTTAACACCCAATACACATCTATCCTTCACCCATTTAACATATAACCCTTAAGCTTTATAATCCCTTATCCCATAACACTATAACCTAGAATGAATATAATCTTTCACACCTAACCCCGAATCTCTAATCCATATAACTTTTATTATCCCCATCCACAATCACCTCAATATAGGCAATAAAACTTATAACACTTAGTGCCTATAAGTCCTAACCCTCATCATCCATTAAAGCGTATGAGCCCTATAACCCCTAAGACCCATAACCCTTAGCACTTATATCCCTCCATCTATATATGTCAAAATGACTATAATTGATAACTCATATATCCCTTAGTCTACATCACACCTAACTGCTTTAATCCATTTAATCACTAACTTCCATGACAGCTAATACTTAGCCTCTAAATTTTATAGCCTATAACTGTAAAATCAGTAACTCTTATAACCACTATCATCCATAGCCTCTAATATAACATTTGCACCTTTAACATATAAACTCTTAACATCTATAACACATATAAACTTTACCCCTTCCACATATCAACCCTTAACATTTATAATCCCATACATCTATTTCTATAACCTTAACCACTATAATCAATAATAACATTTAATTCTTATAATCACTAACACCTAGCTCACATAGTTTCAATCTAATTGCTAATATCTAAATCATATAACAACTAACGATTATAACCTCTAACATAACCAACATAAATACCTATAACCCCTAATACATATAACTTCTAAAGTTTATCACTACTTATTCCCAAGCATTATAGCCTCTAAATCTTAATGCACAACCCCTATAAACTCTAACACATAAGGACTAGAAAAACCTAAACCATGCAACCATCAACACATACGACTCCTAGAACATACAATAACTAACCATGTTTTTTCTAACCCATTAGACCCTAAAATTTCTAACTCTTATGACCATTATCATGTATAACCCATGCAATCCTAAAATAAACAATATAATCACTAATATTTAATTATGATAACATGTATCACATATAACCTCTAATATAACCAATAACTCCTACAACATGTAAACCTTATAATCTATAACCCTTAATACCCCTACATGTGAGCCACGATAATCCCTTATTCCTAACCATGAAGCTATTACTCTAAGTCATAACACATATTATCCATTCACTCTATGATAAATCCTTCTTCTATATAAGATAGTAACCCTAACACATATAATTCTATAACACCTAAACTTATTAACATCAATATCTAACCTTCATAACCATTATAACCATAACCACTATCATGCATAATCCTTTATGAAATTACTAACACCTAATCCATATAACCTCTATCATCCATAGCGTTACCATTAACCCTTAACATGACCTTAAATCCCTATAATTTTTAAAACTTATGACCATGGATACATAACCCCTACCACCTATAACTTTAATTTTAACTCTTAGTTGTTGACACTTATAACATCTCACACCAAATACACATATAACCATCACCCATATAATCCCTAATCTATAATCCATTAAATTTGATCACCCCTAAACATTATAAGCCTTAATATAAGTAATAAGTATTATAACCCTTAATGTTGATAAGTTCTAACCCTTATAATTGCTTAATCCCCATATCCCCCATAATCTTTAATCCCTATAAAATTTAGCACTATAGCCCTTAATAGTTATAACCTCTAAATTATAACCTAGACTTGTTAATCAATTTAACTCTTAACCCCTATAACAACAAATACTTCAAGTCTAAATTATATAACCCCTAAGCATTATAACCCTTTATGTTGATAGGTTATATCCCTCGTCATCCCTTAATATGTATGTCCCATATAATTGTTAATCCTTATAAGCTTTAATACTATAGACCTTAACACTTATAACCTCTCTGCTATATATGCCATAGCACCTATAATTTATAATGCCTAAATTATTTAATCCATATAGCACCTAAACCCATTAATACATTTAACCCTTAACCCCTATAAGGTCTAATACTTCAAATCTAAATTATATGAATATTGACATATAATATCTTAGTCTTATAACCACTACCATCCATAACCTCTAATATAAAATTTTCCCCTTTAACATATCAACTCTTAACATCTACACTCCCTTACTCTGTTATATATACATTTAGCCTCATATATACCCTCCCTAGGATCACATCATATGAATTTAACCTCATATATGCCCCCCTTGGGATCACATCATATACATTTAACCCAATATATGTCTTCCTCAAATCATAACATATTATACATTCTATTATATTAAATTAGTCTACTAATATTACACGTCCTCTTGTAGTCTGTTTTTGGTTTTGAAAGAACTTATAAAGTGAATAGAGACATCATTTGCCTCTTTTCTAGAATGAATTGGAGTAATATTTCATTTGTGTTCATTAAACCATTTATTATGATGTTGTGTATTTAAATGAGTATTAATGTAGTAATTATATAAATAACATTATCTCATGTTTATGAAGAAGTTTCATGTTAAGATTTTCATCTTTTAAATTTCTTGATAATATATTAGTTTGGTATGGTTGGCATAAATAATGAAGGAACCTTTTTTCAAGGAAGAATTTTTAAGGAAATTTGAGGAATGTAATATTAGAAACAAATGGTTGAGCTAGCCTATTTTTGATAAAGTTTGTAAACATATTGTCCTAGATTCAAACACTTGTGAGAGTGAGATTGTTGAAACCCCATCAGCCCCAATCAAGGCACAAAAGGGAAAACATGTCACAAGTGAGATTTGAACCTAGGCGAGATGGATTACAACTTATCATTTTAACTACTCAATCTTAGAAAACTAACATAATAATGAAGGAAATTATTTGATATTGTCCAAACTTAACATTATACAAATTATAGATGGTGTGTTGTACAATCATGGAAAATATTAATAAAATTGAAGATATGTGATACTCTTAGGACATTTTCTAAAACATTCATAGTCAAGAATGATATTCAAAACATAGTCATAAAGAATAGTTAAAAAAAATATCAAACAATGTTTGCTATAATATAAACCATTATATTAATTAAATATTCATTAATTAAAAATATAATTTAAATTAGCATGTTAACTAGATAATAATTAATTCAAAGCAATGCATTATTAGTCTTATATGACTAATTTAACATAGAATCTTATGAATGCAACTAATCATGAATAACATTGGACACAACCTCTATTTCCTTTATTTTCTTAAAATGAATATTCAATGAGATAAACACTTTGATTCCCAAATCCATCGACATTTTGTGACTTCTAAATAATTACTCATTCAAACAATGGATATTAGGAAATTACATGACTAATTTCACATAGATTCTTATAATTACATAAAAACTCGACTAAACACTTCAATATTTCCTTTATTTTTTTCAAGATCAATATTCACATGAAATAAACACTTCAATTTCGAAATTCAATGACATTTTATGACTTTCCATAATCACAACAATCTAATGTGATCTCGAAGGATTTACTATTTATAATCTCGAATGGAGTTGTTAGTCTATGGTTTACTCGTACATTGCCTTAATGATATTTACCTTTGATAAATTTAAAAAAATGTTCTAATTTTTCAAATTTCAACATTAGAAGATGGAATTTCCGACCTTACATTTAAATATTATAATTTTCCTATAAATAAAAAAAAGTATGCACCATTTGATTGCATAGTTTTAATTAAAATACCTGATGGACGTTTTTCACTTTTAATGTTTTATAGTGCGTGTGAACGTTTTCAAAAACTACATTTCATGCGAACGTCTTCCACATTAAAATTGCATATTTGTCTTCTAAACTAAATTATAAAAAAGCATTGCTTAGTTTGGTTGTATTAGGGGTGTTTGAGAGTGTTGAATATATTTTTGCATTAAAAATAACAATTGTTTTCACCAAAAAAAAAGAAACTATCTTTCTTTCCATTCATAGAGAATCAAAGAGAAGACGGACATTACAAATATAGTGCTCATACATATTCTAGGCAAGGATCTAATTAGTATAATTGACCCAAATGCCATTCAGAATAAGTAAGGAAAAAATACAAATCAGAAGTATAGCTGGCAATAAACAGATTAAAAATACAATTTTATCTAAACCAAAATTGTAATTTTGACAAAGATTACCTAATAAAATTTCAATAATGACAAATAATAAAAAAATCTAAAATATTAACCTTCTTAAAAAATGTTTTGTATTGAATATTTAGAATTTTAATATGTAATTTGTTTGCATCATTATAAAAATAATGTTAATATGAAGTGATAAATAGAGATTAAACAAGAGCCACGAGGTGGCAATGTCCTCGACATTGCTACATGTTGTAGCAAGAGCATGTAGAGTTGATTTTACGATTGGAAATAGCTTGTGTCAAACCTTTAAAATTAAAAAAGTTGTAAATGATTGGTTTGTCAATTTCTCATATCCTCTCTTATGGGTTTTCAATTGTAATAATATGCATGAGGAAATACATTAAGTTGGGACAATAAGTATTCCTCAATTCTAAATGAAAATTAAGGAATTTTACTATCAAACTAGAAAAAAAAACTAATGGAGTAGGATTTTCATCTAAGAGACCACCTTTGGTATATTTAAGCTTAAGAAACTTTCGTATATCTTTCTTTCTTTCATGTGAGTTAGCAAGTTATGAAGAATTGTAGTGTTACAAGTATGGTGCTATTGAGACTGAATATATGCATATACATACCATTTAAAGATATTTTAATCCTTCATTCCATTTTGAAGGTATCATATAAAAATAATGAGATTTTCTAATTTGTTTAATAATACCAATTTTATTATCTAATTTTATTTTAAAAATAGAAATTTTATTTTATATAGTAGGAGAAATGTTGAAGTGACTTTCCCAAGAGAAAAAAAATATTGTATTCAACCATTTGATCTATAATTGTTTGTTCAACAACCTTTTTCTAATTACCTTCTTACAACTATATACTCTAAACCACAAGTTTATCGTACATTTTCTATATATACATATAAGAAGCTTTCGTTTTGTGTCTACCTCTCTCTTACTTACTAACAAATGCCACACATGTTGTTTGATAGGCACAAGGAAAGATCAAATGCTACTTTGAAGCTACCAAATATCCTGATCCACAAGGCTAACTTGCTAGGTTTGGGGAAAAAATTAGAAACATCTAGTCAAAGCCATAGCTTCGTCAACAAGGTAAGTTATTGATTCCCCCCTAAGTGGGGGATATGTTTTTTACAACTCTGTAGCCAAAACCAACTTAAATAGTTATTGACTGTAATCCCCTACTGAGACCCTAGTCTCATTTCTATAATGAAGCGATAGAGAGAAATGAGTAATTATCTATTAAAAGATTGATCCTAGCATAAGTCCTTTGATAATGCAAAAAATGGATGATATCCCATAGACTCAAAAACCCTCCCAATTATTGAAAAACTTTACCTAATTAATAATTAGGATTGATTTCAACCTCTGAGAAAACAAGTGATCATTTGGATTTTACAACACCGAGGAAACTAATTGGATGACTCAAAATGCATCAAAAAATCCTCTTTTAATTTTGTTTTTCAGTTTTTCATTGATTTGGAAGATACGTAAACAAGAGTAACTTCCCAAAATGGCCATCTGACATGTGTTGAATATTTAATTTTCAAGAGTATGATGAATAAAATATTACTCACTTGAAGTGTACTACATACATTCTAGAAAAATTGATCCAATATCAACCAAATATCTCAAACTTGAAAACCTAACAAGTATTTTAGGGAGAAACTCAAAGACTAAAAAATGAACATGTTGGGATCATGATGTAAATAGCACTCTACCACAAGAATCAATACATAGGAAATAACCTTCAAAACGTTTTTTTAATGTTTCAAGAAACTAAGTGCTAATAGTGATGAACACTTTATTCCCTCTAAATCTCAAGTTGAAAGACCTCATAACTATAAAAAAAAAGACAAATTGAAAACTGAAGTTCAAGGACTATCAAGGTAGTATGATTTTCTCTCGACATATATTATTTGGTATATAAAGAGTTAGTTGTACAATTTTTAAAGGATTTATGGTTATTGAAGTAGGTTAGTGACTAGCACAACCATAAGTAAAGTTGTTCATGAACACCAATAGGCCCAGTGTTAAATACAGACTAAAATATATAATTCTATATTAAAATAATACTAGTTTTTTCTTTAATAATCAACGCTTAACTGAAGCTTATTTAAATATTAATCAATATGCATTTAAGAAAAACAAGATACAACTACCATGTAACACCTCGGGTTTTACCCCGTTTGCATTAAATGTATATATTGTAATTAATCATGGTGTGGAACTAAAGGAAAAAGCCCCACCATCGATTTAGTGTTTTATGTTTCGACGATTAAACATCATTTCCGATGGTATTTTGTGCTAGCCGGCACATTATAATTTTGGACATCATGTAAGTATGTAATTTAATTAAAAATCCACAACCAACTATGTCAATGCAACAATAATGAGATGGGGGAATGATTTCCTAAGGATAAGGGGGGGAGGGGGTATTCAAACCTTTGGGCCAATGGAGAAAATCCAAATGTCAAAGGGAGAACCCATCAAACTATCAACTACCTTTTTTTTCTTATTCACCCAATCATTTATTACTACGCGAAATTGGTTGAGTTGGTTATTGAATGGGATGGGCAAGGTATGGCATCCCAAATTCAAATTGGGTAGAGAACCCATTTTTTTTTTTTTAAATTTGATTCCCTGGGCAAGTAAAAACCCAAAAATGTATGCCCATTCTAACATGCTTTCGCATTTTCATGTTTTCCACCACCATTCTCTCATTGATGTGAACTCTCTCAGGAATCCAGATTTTCCTATGTGTATCCATTCATGTTTTTGGGCAATCAGCTCCAATGTTTTCCAAGCTGGGAAATCGTTTTTGGTAATGCCAGCGAGTGGGAGAAGAAACCCACAAATTTTTGGTGTTGCTGAGTTTGTTTTGGCCACGTTAGGGCCGTAAACGACTCTAGAAGTCGAATTGCTGCTAAAGGATTATTTTTACCCATCTTGATAATTTGTTCTGTTGCTGAAACTGTTTTTCCTCAACCCAGAATTTTATATTCTGCTGTGTGTGGATATTTTTCTTTGATATGAACTAATTTGGGAGTGGAAATGGGGTCTGAACAGCTTGATAAAATTGGTGTGAGAAGGAACCTCACAGACAGATCTAGGGGGCTGGTTTTCTTCTTTGCACACCTTGAATAGCACTGGACGAGAAGGCATATCCTCAGGGACTATGTAGCAAAGAAGGGGATGATTCCTTGTGTTGGGTGTGTAGATGTTTTAGAAGTTAGGCTATATATGGTGCAGGTGTCCATAGCTTTGGTGTGGAGCTCACTAGATTAGCAGTCAGCATTTCCAGCTCCTTTGTAGCTTGATAAACCCAACTGTGTTGGATTGGCTGAGTTTTTGTTGTTTCCTTAGCCATGTGTGAGCTACTAGGGTTCTCTTATTCCTTGTGGGAATCATGCCTAGCTTGGGGTTGGCAGTATTGCTGAGTGATTAATGAGCACACTGGCCTATGGTTGGGTGGAACGTTGCAGCGACATAGCTAGTTGTGGGACAAGCTTATTCCAAGATAAGTATTCTTGTCTATTTTATCTCTACAATTGTATATGTGTTTATGAATTAATATGAACATGTTAAGTGTTGTGAATGAATGAATTTTTCTTCTATTGTATGTTAATAATTTATGCATCTGTGTATGTTTAAGTTCAATGCATTTTTATCATGTGTATGTTCATGGAATTTAAATTTCTTAGATTAGCAACACTAAGGTCGCGTTCTCTCTCTGGTGGACGAGAGGGGATGTGACATACCATGAAGTGAATCCTAACTTTACTAATCTTGTTGATCCACTCAAGGAATTCCAAAATATCATATAATATCTAAACGCCTATCGAAGTAATTAAGTAATAGTTAAGAAGGGAATATGTTAGTAAACCTTAATGGTTAAGGAGTTAATACATTAGTGGTTATGGCACATTAGTAGGTTGGTTGTACAATGGTTAAAAAGTTCATGAATTAGCAAATAAATAGTTAGAAAATGTGTTTCTCAATGGGTTAATCCCAATGGTACCTATAGTAAAATTGGAATAGTGGCTATGTCCTTATATTATTTCTATACGGTAAGGAAAATATAATAACATATAGAAACTTTGTCATCAATACATTGCATAAAAAACATAAATATATATATATATATCCAAAGTTGGGTGAAATTTTATATTAAGATATATTTCTACAAATACATGTTAATTTCTTTACAAAATAATATTGATTTTTAAAATTGACAAGATAAAACTATTCATCTACCATCAAAAATGTTATTTATTTATTGATAATCTTAACCTTCTTCCAAATTAAGCTACACTTTGAAATTGTTTGGTTTATAAAAAGCTATTTCTAGTATATATTTTTATACTTATATTCCAATATTAATCAATATTCAATTATTTTTAATTTAAATCAATAAAATTTAATATATTTTTATATATAAATATTAATTATAGTATTTTTATAAAACAACACATTTAAAATTGAGATATAAATTTTTTTATTAATTTTTAAATAAAAACAATAATTAAATGAAATACTCAAAATATCAATATATTTACCAAAGATGTCAAATCAAAATTAAATAAAGTCGTGAAAAAAAACTTAATCGAGATTAAAACAATTGATGATATAATCCAAAAATAAGCTTTATAAAAAAAGCTATTAAAGCCTATATATAAACCCAAAATAAGTAAAAAAATATATATATATTCAATAGTTGGAGCTGGGAAATAATAAACAATAGTTACACGTCTATAAAGAAAAAGGAAAATCATATATAAAGGAAAAGCAAAAGGATATGGCATATGATAAAATAACTATTTAACATTTTAATCCCAAATTCCCTAGCATTAGTTTGATCAAACCATACGAGAAAGAAAATAAAAAAGTGGTTCTCAAGACTACTTGTGGATTCCACGTATCCACCAGCATGCATGCACCATCCATTTAGCTACTGTCATGACGAGATGTTGCTTTATTTCATAGCACGTGACTTACTAAGCTCTATCCAATTTTGTCTATTATATTCTTTAATATTGTTTACTAAATTCGTGTGGGCTCTTGCATAGCTCTCAAGCCATGCGTCTAATTGTTTTTTTCTTTTATCATAGTGACAATGTCTTCTCCAGAGGTCAAAGCTTCTCATTACTCCATTTATGAACTCTCAATTCAGATATAACTTTCTTAGTCATGACTCACTATCCTTTGTTAAGGTTTGATCTAATATATGAATAAAATCTCCTAGACATTAATGTAATCCATAAAATCCCGGGCTCACGATCACATTTTCTATGTGACGCCTCAATCATTATTTAGATATATCCTGGAGTTTGGAACAACACAACAGTGTTGTAGAGATGAAATCAATGTGAGGATAGTTCGTTTACAGCAAAGAAAGGCTCTTTCCTACCACTACTATGGACATGGATAGAAAAGCATGTATGATAGTAGAGGATAGAAAGAATAACTCAAAAGTATTGATGTGTATCCTGTAAAAAATATTCTAAGTAAGTATTTCCTTCTTAATATTAAACCTTTCCTTTAATTTTATTCAGAGTTTCTTCAGCTTCCTTAGATATGGATTAGGAACTATCAATTTTGCTAATGTAGGAGCTATTACTTTCTTGAACTACTTTTCCTCTCTTTATTTGACATTCTTATTACCTCTCTCCCAAGGAAACAAAAATTTTGCAGCCTACTAACCATCTTCATGAACTAGAGTATTCATATTAACCCAACTCTTTAAGAGTTAAGATACCCAAACAACGGGATTGAGAGATTGTTTTATCAATGTTAATGGCAGTTAATAGGCACCAAATTTGAGGATTTCGGGTGGCAAGTGAATACCCCGTCTTATCGTGTCTTTTGGGCCACTAACCTCCCAAAATCCCCACTCAATTTTACAATAAAACTCATTCAAACGGATTTTTGAAATTCTCTCGGTTCTCATTGATGAATTTCGACCTAAAAGTTTCTGCACATAGAGAATGAAATGTATAAAATTCTTGTGTTGAGTTGATAGAATTATTTTTTAGTTTTTGTGTGTGAATCTCTTCGCCACCTAAATGGAATAACCCAGACATAGAGGAAAATATGTCTGCATACTTGTAAGATTGTCATTTTAACATTGCATGGAGCACAACTACCATCATGCAATTATGTAAACACGCAAGATATCAAACAATGAGTCATGAATGAAAAAAAGAGGGGGGCTATTTAAATTTAAACTCTGCATTGAACAAAGAGATCGTACCCTGCATTATTAGATGGTGCACTACTCGATTTTAGAGGTCGACTGAATCGAGGATGCTGCAGCGATTTGGGAACCTGCCATACAAGCCACTAACATGGCTAACGACCATGGTGGAAATATATGATTCAGAATATTTCAGATAAGAATTAATGAGAAAGAAGTAACAGGTTCTGGCATTCCATCTACTGAGTTTCTGCTTTTTCTTTTAATAATGATTTAGCAAGAATTCTGTAATTCCATTTTTTCCACTTAATAACAATGATTTGATTTAGGACAGACTTGTAAGTTTTTGTGATAATTTTCTGCTTATAATGCTTATGTTGATTTTCAACATTGTGGCAATCAATTCCTAACTAGGGTCTCATAGAAATGGATACCATCAAACTAGGGGGAAAACCTTTCCATTGGCCACTCCTTTTATTTTCCATTTAAATCGTCATCTGATCATCCATATCTCTCATTATGCCATTGAAAAATCATCATAGTTTGAAAAACTAGACCAAGGAATGTGAACATTAATTTCTCCCAATTCATATATAATGAAATTTTGAAGCCCCTGATTCATAATAAATGAGTCACTAACTTCCTATGGATCAAGGGTACAACACAAGCCCAAGTAATATAGAATTACATGAAGGATTTTTGTATCTGTTGGTGTTCTTGCTGATGGATGGTGATGAGATTCGAAGGTGCAGAATGCTCCAATGGCCACAACTGCAGCTGCAATCATGAACAGAGGCATATAAAAAAATCCACTAAAATATAATCTATCAGTTCAATATGTACAGATATATACTTTGTGAACCATTTAATGACACTCACTGGAACTTAATATGTTACATGATCATTAAGAGATTCCTATGCAAAAGGCTAGCAGCTTTTAAATATTACTTAACCCAATGTAAATGATAGTCTAGAGTGAGCCTCACTCTCATCTCCAAATAACAAATTTGATCATAGTGTATCACTTCCAATTTCCAGAGTTTAAAATTTGCCCAATTCGAGTTTTAGCAAAGTCCACATTGGAAAAAATGTAAAAATTGCTTAATATTACACATGAATATAGAGTATACTGTCACATTATATCAGGACTAAATAGTGAATATAGTTGCATCCCCACACTGAAAAACTTATTTGGAAATGGTCCACAACATGAAAATTTGTTAATAGTTGTTTCCCTAATGATGTCCTCGGTCGAAATGCGTATCACAATCTAAACTATCTGTGACAATGCTAACACCATACTTTATAATTCAAAGCATGGATTCCAATTAAGTAATCCTCCCACGAACGTTTAAATTTTCTCAATAAATAACCCTAAGCATCTTATTGTAAAATTAGAACTTTATACGAGCTATTGGAATTCACAGCCTTTATGGAAAAAAAACGCGTATTGTAGTCTAAACTATCATGTGACAATGGCATCACCATCCTTCACATTAGTGCTGCAAGAATCAAGGCTGGTCCTTTTTCAACAACCCAGAAGATGAAGATGACGTTAAGAAATTTAAATTTCTAGGAAACTTCAGGAGAAGTTACAATAACCGTGATTTTTAGAGTTACCATGGAATTGGAAATTTTGTTCAATTAGCGATTCTATGCATGATGCTACTTTGGGGGAAATGAACATAGATTATGCTTGGTTTTTGTCTTTCAACAAAAGAGCCCTTTCCCGCACAATGTCAATTATTTATCTGTTGGGTTGTAATATTCTCAAGAAAATAGTTCAGTTTGTGAATTGCTCAAACAAGTTTATTAAACCCTCTTCATCCCACCTCACCCGAGCCAAACCCCACCTCAGATTTTGTCGAGAATATTCAATGATTAGAACAAGAATATTATAAGCTCATTACGAAGGATGAGAGAGTCGTTAAGGATGATAAATGGTTAAACATGTAATCCCAACCCAAAAAAGTAAAAACAAGTGCTATCATTTTTGTTTAACTTGAATAGCATACATACACATTCTTTACATTTAGAGTTCAAAGGTGGTTTCCAATTGAATTGGCATGAAAATTATTTTTAACTAAGTTAAAATAGATTATTTGCCTCAGAATTGATGTAAACAAGGACCCGATTGTCGATTCTTCTTCTTTATTTCATGCATCCACTTAAAATTTCTCTGGACGATGCAAGTCCAAACTGGACGCCTGTAAAAGTCATCTGCAGGAACTGCCCAACTTCTTCCATCATTCTAGTAAACAAAGTGACTGATTGCTTCACTCACTAGCCTTGATTCCCTCTTCTTAGTCTACAGGTAAAGAGAAACCAAGAAACTGGTCTTCCTCATCCTTCTAAGTCTGTAGTTGAAAAGCAAGCAATCAAACAATGAAGCCAGTGGAAGAGAAGAAGAAAATGAAGATTGTGTGTGAGAAATAAGAGATCTAGTAATAATAAGTACTTCATCGTCATGGCACTCCCTCGTATACGGAATCAAGAATAAAATGGCCCGCCCTTGCTTTTCAATGGCTATGTGGCAGTTGACATGCGCATGACTTGAAGTGTGTCGTGGGCGGCGTTGCTTCGGTGGGGCAGGGTTTACGTTGCACATTTCTAGACCATGTATTAAGGTGTTGTAATGAATACTAATCTGTGCATCCAGCGGATGGGTGCATGCAATCGACACGTATACACTTTTTTATTAAAACTTGTTTCTATCACCTCTGTTGCCAACGCCTGAGACTTAGCCTCTAAACCTTACTTCATCTACCTAGCCACGAATAATAAAAAAATTAAAAATTAATGAATTTAAATTTTTTTTTAACTCCTGCAAAGTTAAACATTAGTTTTTATCAAAAATTTGATGTTCATACACCAAACTAATATTCCTGACCTATTTATAACTGTCCCTTGTCAGGGACATAAAAAGTATTTCATACACTCATATACATTGGATTATGGTAGTGATTGATAATGATAGATAAAAAAAAGGAACACTCCTACATTAATGTACATTTAAATATGGTAGCAAATAATAATAATAATAATAATATGCAATTTTCTTATAATATCAATATTATAGAAATATTTTAACAATTGAAGGGACATATTATTTCTCACATCTATAGGGAATTAAACACATTGGTGGACACTATGTCTAAAGAAGGGATCCATTGTCCTTACAATCGTATTACTGAAGAGGAATTTTATGAAGGTGCCCTTGTATCGATGAGAATAGTCATCCTTAATGAAATTTAAATGGAATTCTAGTCTGGTGAGAATCTCCATTCATTTTTTGATCTTGTGTAGAACATTTCAGTCTATTTCGTTATGACTTAAGTGAAATTGTTAGTTTTTTTCTATCTCCACTTGGGATTAGCAATTTTTGGTGCCTTGATGATTGTACTCCATGACCGCTTAGGTTGGAGGATCGTTAATGGGTAGTGTACGAGATTTCAGTTTCTATTTCTGATTGGTTCTTTTGATTTTCAATATATGAGATTGTCACTTGTGTCTTNGGGGGGGGGGGGGGGGAGGTGGGGTTAGCAGTCATTGTTGAATGGAAATATGACCCAAAAAATTCTAAATGTATGATTTAAATTGTCATTTCACTACATTCAACCTTTACACTTTGTTTCTAGATGGAAGGAACATGGTCGGTGGTTAATATCAGTTTAGCTACTTATTTTGAGGGTGCGTTTTTGTGCAATCCTTGTTTTGGATTGTCACTCAGTAGCTACTTGAAGCATGTATTTTGTTTCTTAGTTGGAAATATAAATACAGTTTTATTCGTGAAAAGAAAACAAAGAGACATATTAATTGCATTATCTTTCATTAAATTTCCTAGACTAGTTCTAATTTAAGACTCTTCAAATAAAGGCCCAAAACAACATTTCTAAAGTCTAAAATTGAGAATTCTAAAATGAAAAATCCTATTCCAAAAGTGCACTTTTCGGTTTAATATTGACACTTATAGAATTGGATTCTAAAATTTTTGAATATGATATTAGCACTTTCTTAACCTGATTTTGCACTTGTGGAATTTGATGTTGGCACTTCTAGGATCTAATTTTTCACTTCGATATTGACACTTTCAGAATAAGAGTTCGATATTGACACTTTCGGAATAAGAGTTTGATATTACACTTTAGGAACAATATTTTACACTTTTGGAATTAGATATTGGCACTTATAGAATCTGATTTTTCACTTAAAAAACCTCTATTTCACACTTAATTTTCAATCACATTTATTCTAGCATATCAATGATAGCTTTTAAAGTTGGTTGCGCATCAATATCATAGGTACTACTTAATCAATCACACAATTTGAAATATATATTAAAATATAGAGATATTATTCACCATTAAAGCATTGACACACAAAAATATTAATGAAATAACTAATTACATATTATTTGACAAACTAGAGTCATTGTTTTTTATATATCTCACATCATTAACACCATTTAGGAATAACAAGCAAGGTCGCAATCAATCTAACAAAAAAATGTCATTCACATCACCATAATTATAATATTTTGTAATTACATAGTTCCCTCCATCATTATAAGCATTTTTTCCTTTTGAATCATCTACAACCATTGTATTTCTACATCATAACCACCCTTCAACATCTTCCAAACTTTATTTATGGGTTTGATATATACATGTGGATTTTCAAAATCAACGTAACTTTTCTTGATATGATGTCACAATAATCTTGTGCCATAATGACTTTAAATTGTTTCATTTTTAATCCATTTAAAAAAAATGACAAAAAATCATTCACATTTTGTTGTTGCATAGAGATGTCCATAAACCAACCTAAAAAGTACTAAAGCTTTGTTTAGGGAATTCTCTAAACCCTGGGTGTATAAAATAAATTTTGTCCTTGTCACAATGTCTTGGTTTCTTGGCAACAATTTGTTTTGTAAAGATATTAATTTTATGAATTTCATGTAATAGGATGCCATTTATATTGAATGTAACCAACCATTTATTTAACAATCTTGCATTTGCAACAAAATAAATACAACACACAAACTAATTAGTATTGTTATTTTGCATTTCAAAATTATTAGGTATAGTTATTACAAATATGATATGCAATTTTTTCGAAAACATCACGACTTACATAGTTTGATTTGATTATTTTTCTGTTAATAACGAATTGCTAGAAACAAATACAATTATCATCAAAATAAAATAAACGATATAAACCATTAAACATCCTATTTGATTTCAGTATAAAGCGTCTCTCCTCGCTAATGTATTTTGAATTTGAATGTTTTTAAACCAACACTTCATGTTTGGATGATGATCCATAAAAAACGAGCATAAAATTGTTTTTAGATTTATGTCTCTTCCGTTTGAACCATCAAATGCCCATGTAATGCCTTGTATTTTGACTGATTCATATACTTGGTGATGGAAGTAAAAGAGTGGCCTTAAAAAAACTAATCATAAGTAATAATGTAAAAGGTAATACATAATATTGATTATGATGAAAAAATAACATAACTAAATTATTATAAGGGAAAAAATAAAAAATAAAGAAATTACTTAAATGAAATAAAATGGGGAAAGCTTAATAAAGAAAAAACTAACTAAAAGTGGCATGATTAAAGAAAATAGTAATTACTTGATGACAAGTTGAGTCCATGCAAAATCAAGTTCCAAAAGTTGAACAAAAATATGAGACAAAACAATCTAAATGTATGCTTTAGATTGTCATTTCACTACATTCAATTTTTATAGTTTGTTTCTAGATGAAAGGATTATGGTCAGTGGTTAATATCAGTTTAGCTACTTATTTTGAGGGTGATGTTTTGTGCAATCCTTGTTTTGGATTGTCGCTCAGTAGCTACTTGCAGCAGGTATTTTGTTTCTTAGTTGGAAATATAAATACAGTTTTATTCATGAAAAAAAGACAAAGAGACATATTAATTGCATTATCTTTCATTAAATTTCTTGGACTAGTTCTAATTTAAGACTCTTCAAAGATAGGCCAAAAACAACCTTTCTAAAGTCTAAAATTGAGAATTCTAAAATTCAAAATCCAGTTCCAAAATTGCACTTTTCGGTTTAATATTGACACTTTTGGATTTGGATTCTAAACTTTTTGAATATGATATTAGCACTTTCTTAACCGGATTTTGTACTTGTGAAAGTCGATGTTGGCACTTTCAGGATCTAATTTTGCACTTCAATATTGACACTTTCGGAATAAGAGTTCGATATTGACACTTTAGGAACAATATTTTTCACTTTTGGAATTAGATATTGGCACTTATAGAATCTATTTTTTCACTTAAAAAACCTTTATTTCACACTTAATTTTCAATCACATTTATTCTAGCATATCAATGATAGCTTTTAAAGTTGGTTGTGCAACAGGATCACAGGTACTACTTAATCACTCACACAATTTGAAATATATATTAAAGTATAGAGATCTTATTCACCATTAAATCATTGACACACATACAAAAATTAATGAAATAACTAATTACATATTATTTGACAAACTAAATTCATTATGTTATGATAGATCTCACGTCATTAACACCATTTAGGAATAACAAGCAAGGCCGCAATTAATCTAACAAAAAAATGTCATTCACATCACCATAACTATAATATTTTGTAATTACATAGTTCCCTCCATCATTATAAGCATGTTTTCCTTTCTAATCATCTACAACCATTGCATTTCTAGCATCATAACCACCCTTCAACATCTTCCAAACTTTATATATGGGTTTGAGATATACATGTGGATTTTCAAAATCAGCGTAACCTTTAATCCAATTTTAGAAAAATAACAAAAAATCATTCACATTTTGTTATTGCATATAGATGTCCATAAACCAACCTAAAATATACTAAAGCTTTGTTTAGGGAATTCTCTACACCCTAGGTGTATAAAATAAATTTTGTACTTGTCACAATTTCCTGGTTTCTTGGCAACAATTTGTTTTGTAAAGATATTAATTTTATGAATTTCATGTAATAGGATGTCATTTATATTGAATGTAACCAGCCATTTATTTAACAATCTTGTTTTTGCAACAAAAAAAAATACAACACACAAACTAATTAGTATTGTTATCTTGCATTTTGAAATTATTAGGTATATTTTTTTTTTGTAAATAAAAGTTTTATATTACTACGAAATCACTAGATTATAGAGTTTTCAAAAAGACACAAAGCCATCACCCCCGGCTGCTAATGGCTTTACAGAATTCCACAGAATTTTATCATCTCTGCCCCACAAAAAGGTTATAACCCCAATACCATTACAAAGCTCCATGCCGAATAAAAACTAGACTATAAAACAAGCTAAGGCAAAGCCTATGACTAAGAATACCATTAACCAAACTGTAAAGGAAATGGGCCATTACACAAAACAATGCGGCCAGGGCTAAGGGAGAAAGCTCGATCTTGAAAACATAGCAGGGTGTTGAGGACCCTTCATTTATTCCAACCTCTTTAGTGTCTTTGCCTCCTTCGATCGCCACCCCTTTCTGGATTGCCTCCCCTGCTAGAGATTTCAACCTCCTGGTGCTCCATCTCCGAGTGATAGAGTTGGACACCTAGTTGAGTTGATATTAGGTCAACCTTATGATAAATTAAGCGGAAATACGCATTATGGTATTTCCACGCCTAAACGGGATCCTCATCACCTTCTTTCTTAGCCTCTTGGAAGAGGTATACATGTGAGACCAGGTTCATAATCACCCAGTAGAGCATGATCATGCGATCATAGGAATCCACCCTGCCATATATGGAGCTAGGATCCATGACCCATGCTTTGACCTCCTGGAGAACCTCCTCAATGGTCATTTCCTTACCCTTTTCCCGTAGGTCCTTCTCCACTGTCTGGACTATTTTACCCTTTTCCCGTAGGTCCTTCTCCACTGTCTGGACTATTTTGCGAGTGGCAAGTGGGATATGGTCCTTGAAGAAAGTAGAGGACGATAAGGCATGGAGATGCACCTGAGTGGCGCTCCCCCTTCCCCTCTTCCTCTTGTCCGTACCCTTTCCAGACCCCTCACTCACAGTTGAAGCCTCACCCATCCCTAATTTCATAGTTTTACAATGCTTAGGGGCCATGAAGCAAGAAAACACCCAAATATACTCCTCACTACCATGCACAACCTCAAGATTACTGAAGTTTCTTACTGCATCACATAAAACAACCTTCTTACACAAATTGTGAGTGCAAATCCAAGAACCCATGTCCTTATTTAAGGATGTGAGAGCCATGATTGCCTTAACGATGTTGTATGATCCCACCCTTTCCCATAACCCGCTGTCACATTCTCCCGTAGTCAGGATTAAATTTGGCATCATTTCCATCTTTAGTGTAATCTCCCAATTTCACAATGAATCCATCTCTTTTCACCTCCCATACCATTCACCGTACATCAATTTATGATCGAGATGATCGATTGGGAATATTTTGCCTGTTGCTTGCATGGTCAAGCATGGCGTCACTCCTATACCGCAAAACGGTCCTGCAGTCTTCTGTCCTCACAATTATGAGAAGTTATTAACTTCCCCACTTGTCAATTAACACAATAATATTGGGCCGCCATCTGGATACAATAGGTATCCCACCTCTCCTCCCTGAAGTCTACCAGCATGCCCACCCTATGTGCCTTGTTCTCTTCTGTACCTATGTTATCTAACAGGTAAGCTAGCCTATTCACCTCCCTCCTGACATGGCTAAAGGAGAATACCAAGTGTGAATAGACAACACCTCGTAGGACCTCCAACCTGCTAGCTAGGCTCTAGCTGGAAGAAAATTTATCTGAGGATTTCCCATTGGATAACTATTTGGCCATCCGGATAAGGATGTTTGAGTCACCCTCGATGATTGATGGAAGCCATATGTTTCTAACCTTGATTTGGAATCTCTAAAACATGCCTTCAAGCTTCGTTTATTTATTAGTGTCAAACCCCACTGACCCATAGAATAGTTGCACAATTTCACCATCCGAGTTCTTGCAACCCCCCCATAGCTAGTCACCCCTAGTTTTCCCTTTGCTTCCATGTCGAAATTTATTTTGAAAACCAAAGCAGGAGGGGGGGTCCAAAAATTTGGGTTGGATGACTTGGAGAAATTTATTTTACAACTAATCTCATCCAAGACTCCCCTATCCAAAACCCATTTTTTCATAATGCCGGCTTCCATTCCCTTGAAATACTTGTCCTATTCACTCCACTGCATGCTCTGAATGGTTTCTAGAAGATTGGATGTTAACAATTTCCGTACTTCCTAGACTATGTGCCTCCCATCCCTGAAGATTTGGTTTTTTCATTCTTTCTAAACAATACACATAGTTGTTCCTGGAAAGGAAATCCAGAGCGTTCGAAGGATGCAATTTTTGAAATTTTTTGGATTCCAATCCCTCATGGTTTGGCTTGGGTTTCCCCTACACTGATCACTCCACCTAAATACCATAGGTCCCATATCCCAGAGGTATGATGTGAATGGGCAAGTGTCCAGCAGATGGCTCATGCTTTCTTCAATGCAAAGGAAAAGGACACATTGTGAGGGCCCATGAATCCCCAACATCTAATATTTTTTGCAGTTAGAATTCTGCGCCAGATCACCAGCCAACAAAAGGTGGAAAAATTTGGCCAAAGGTTGGTGTCCCATATTTTCCCCCATATCTTATCCTCTACTTCCTGGTTCCAACTTCGGATATCATAGGACTCTTTGACAGTAAAGGTACCTCTCTGGGTGTATCCCCACCTCAATATATTGCCTCCATATTTGGTGAGGATGCACCTTTCCTGGAGTTTGGCCTTGAAGGATCGAAGGTCATCTTTCGTATCAAACCTTCTCCCCCATACTGAATCAACCATATTCTATGATTCTCAATAACTTCACCCTCCCAGTAGTTTCTCACTTTCACCTTACCCTCCTCCAGCCCTTTGGCTCTGATATGCTGCCAACAAGGATTGACCCCCAGTTTAGGGAGTTGATTCCAGGAGTCATCCCAGAAGTGAGCACAGTTCCCATCCATGATTTCCCAAAATATATGACCTTGCACCAAATTTTGTCCCACTAGGGCCTTTACCCAGATGTGAGATCTTGGTGATTCCTCATCATACCTTATCAGCTGGCTCTTGGCTTGGTCACTCGCATATTTTACATGCCACAAATTGACCCATGGTTCATGCGAATAGTTGCACCATCTCCACCAAATTTTGGCCCCTTGAAATTCTCCCATAACTTTAGGATCTCTAATTCCAAGTCCTTCTCTATCCTTGGGGGCACAAATCCTATCCCAACTGAAGATAGAGAGCTTAGCTTTTGCGTCCCTCCCCCGCCAATAGAAAGTTTCACTAGATACTCTTGATCTCCTTTAAGACGACCTTTGGGGAAGATAGAACTGAAAAGAGATATATTGGCATCGCCTAGAGGACTAACTTGACCAAGACCAATCTATTGGGGAGGTTGAGGGGACATAGGACCTAGCTTGAAATACTTCCCCTCAATCTATCCACTAGGTCCTACCAAGACAAGTTTTTAATGGTTCCTAATTTCAACGGGAGCCCCAGATACTTGGAAGGGAAGGACCCTTTCGAAAATTCAATAATTTTAACAGTATTCCTCTAGATAACGGGAGCGGTGTTGAGAAATAGGATCTGAGATTTATCGGCATTGACTGCCAGCCCTGAAGATTTTGCAAAGATATTAAGACTATTTTTAAAATCTTGAGATTCTTGGATTGAAGGGTGCTCGATGAACATAGTGGAATTCATGAATTTCTTGTGTGTCTCATTTTCCATGCCCTCATGGAGAGTAAGACCTCTAATCTCTCCTCTTGAAGTCTGGTCATGGATGAGCCTGCTCATACCTTCAGCCATTAAGATGAAAAGAAAGGGTGAAAGAGGGTCTCCCAGCTTGATTACTCATGAAGGTTGAAAGATATTAGATGACAAACCATTCAACCGGATGGAGAATAAAGGATTTGTTACCATACTCCTAACCCATTCCACCCATTCGGGACCAAAGCCAAAAGCTTCTAGAATTTTCTCCATATATTTCCAACTTAGCTTGTCATAGGATTTTGCTATATCCAACTTGATCATCATTCCTGGTATTTTAGTGCTTTTTAGAGAGTGGAATGTTTCATGGACAGCTATGATTCCATCCAAAATATGTCTACTTTCAACAAAAGGTGACTGTTCTGGACTTATCAGGGTCGAAAAGATAGGTTTTAAGCGATTTGCAATAACCTTCGAGATAAATTTATAAATCACATTACAAAGGGCTATCGATCTAAACTTACTTGGCGTATCAACATCCTCTTATTTTGGAATTAAAGACACGAACGTGGCATTGAAATCCTTGGGCACCCCTCTTTTGTGTCTCAACTCCTCAACTATCTCCAAAACCTCTTCCTTGATCATATCCTAGAAGAAATGGAATAAGTTAGATGTAAAGCCATCCAGGCAAAGGGCCTTCCCTTGGGCCATCTAACTCATAGATTTTTCCACCTCCTGCATGGAAATAGGCTTAATTAACATCTCATGATCATCTCTGGTAATTACCCTGGGAATGAGTGCAGTGATTGAAAATATGTCCTAAATCTTGTCACCCCTTTCCTCAGTCATAATCTCCTCTAAGTATCTAGTGAGTTCTTCTTCGAATTCTCCTCTGGTCTCAACCTGTGACCCATCCACTTTTTTGATCCTATGGATCTTCGATCCTTGCCTCCTATGGGAGACATAGTTATGGAATAATTTAGAGTTATTCTCCCCTTCCTGTAACCATTTGACTCTATATTTATAATTCTAGTATATCTCTTCCTGTCACTCCCTAGATTCCAATTGACCCAACATATCCTTTTCCTTTTCTTTCATCTCTATATTCCTCCTAGTTTCCACACCTCTCTGGTGAATGAGCTCAATATCCCTCATCAACCTCCACTTGTCTTTGAAAATATCCCCAAAGTCCTCTTTGTTCCACATGTGGATTTTGGCTTGAAGAGCCTTCAGTTTCTACTAGAAGCAATACATTTTGGTTCCCATGGGGGTGACCATCTCTTGCCACCATTGTTCCACTAAATATTTTAATTCCTTGTGTTTTAGCCAAAATTTCTCAAATCGAAAAGGTTTTTTGATATTGGCGTTCAACCAGTCCCATTCAAGATTGATTGGCCAATGATATGAGCCCGTAGGAGGATTAAAACTGGCCCTAATCTCTCCTATCCCCCATACTATATTTTCTGACACTAAAATCTTGTCAATTCGAGAGGCAATGAGGTGCTCCCCTCCCCTTTTGTTTTTCGAGGTAAACCATCCATCATTTGATTTCGAAGTTAACTAGGGATCCCTGAGCCAGGAATTCCCTGAACTCTTCTTGAAACCTATCCATGACACATA
>LPNX010098958.1:440043-455916 GCA_001517045.1 Pseudotsuga menziesii | reverse complement strand
GTAGAATGTAGATACAAAAACAGAATATGCAGGTCCAATTTTGGAAAGAATATGATAAATACATTGTTTGTCTTCTTTCTTAATCTTGCATTCTACACATAATAGTCTATGAGTTTTATACTTAGATAAATAGTCTTGAATGCAAGAAAAATCATTGGGATTCAAGGAAATCAACTCATTCTCAAGTTGATGACCCCGAATTTCATTGTGTTTACCAAACACAGATTCCAACTTGTCCCAAGCAACATCAGGTTCATCAATTCCAGATATGTGGAATCGCAAATCACTAGAGATTGACATCCCAATCAATCCACGAGATTCATCACATCTATTTGCCCATTTAATTTTCTTATCATCATCAGTGGGTTCTGTTTCTTTCCCTGAGGTTATCCTGAAAAGTCCCCTACTTCGCAAAACATCCTCCATACGAGATTTCCATGAGAAATAGTTTGAACTTGTAAGTATAATATCACAAGGGGCGGCCATACTATAAAATAATGGCTGAAAGAAAAGAAACTAACTATCTTGATGCAAGGAGCTCGAAAAAATATGTGGTTTTAAAAAAAACTGTACTTAAAACGGATTCCAGATGATGAAGTTATGCTTGATCAAAGGAAATGTGGAAGATGTCCCCAATAGTGACGTGGCAGATATTAACTTGACCAACAAAAAAAGACCCCCCCTCTTCCAAGGATCAACCTTTGACAATCACTTTACAATAAAGTTGCTTTGAAGTGAATCACTTTTGTAGAATAAGTGAGGTTCACTTTTACAATAATGTACTTTTAAATAGTGCGGAAATAAATTAAAAGACTTAAGTGACTCACTTTTATTTTATTTTATTAATGTGAGATGCACTTTTACAATAAAGTAACTTGAAAATAGAAATTGCATGCACTAAAAAGTAACTTGATGAGACTTGAACTCAAGAATTATTAAGATGTAAAGCAACTTTGGACCAAGTGAGCTAAGTTTAAAAGGTACGTAAAACTATGGAAAGAGGAAGGGGGCTTTTTTTTTTTTTTACTCTTCTCTCTCGTTTTCCGTGCTTGCTTTCTTTTCCTGCAAATCACAAAAAAAATGAAAAACAAAAAAAAAAACTTTTTCCACACAATGGGGTTAGATCTTGGTTACCTTACCCGAAAACTCTACGTTTTCAATTTTTCTCGCTGTTTCTGATTTACCGTGATCGCACAAGGTGCACGACAAAGAGCATACGTAGCCGAGAAGACAAAAAAACTTTCCCTCACTGTTTCTAATTCGCCGCGATCACGCAAGGTGCACGGAAAAGAGCATACGCAGCCAGGGAAGACAACAGTTCGAGACTAAAATAAAAAGATCTAAAAAATAAAACTGATAAAATATGAGAGATTTATAAAAAAAAACAAATCCATCACTGTAACATTATACCTTCAGATTTGTCGAAATGGGTGTTTCTGGAGCAAACGGAAATGGTTTTCGATGAAATGAAAATTGTTTTCAAATGGAAACGGCGCTATGGACGCAATGGAATAGCTCCCATAGGCCACAAATGCATAGAAAATCCAAAAAATCAGAAACCCTTTCAAATTTTCGGCAACACCGGTTCTAGATCTTGATCAAAACCGAAAGCGGCTCTTCATAAAAGCTCTGATACCATGTTAGGGTACACAGGGTACTCCCAAAGGACTGAACACCAAAAATAACTGCTTCACACAAACAGATCACAGATCAATACACCAATGTTTGTCACATGGTTAAAACCCTCGAGAGGGAAACAGTCCACGGCCCCTGCCAAATAGCTACTCAGAGCAATTTATTATGCAAAAGAAAGAAAGTTACATGAGCTTCTCATAATCGATCAACTAGCCAAGGACCCTCTATGCTCTTTAAATAGAGATCATAGACCAATCGGGTGTTAAGCCATGGATCAATGGTAGGTATGATCTAAGAGAAGTTGAACCGTTGGATCACTCTATGTCTAGAACATATCGTGACCGTCGGATTAGAATATTTACAAATGCATACTAATGCATACTAAAGAAACACACTTTTACCTAACGAATATATTACACAAGTTGATCTTAACTAACTCCTAAGTGTCTAAATATCCTAACAACATCTTCCTCCCTTCTTTTCCCTGACAGAAGCGATCATATTAAAATCCCCTCCCATAATCCAATTACCTTCCAATGCGCACCCCCCAGCCACTGCAGAAAGTGCATAAAATACAAATTCTGAGGAAAAGCGTTGGTTCCATAGACATTAACCAGGGTCCCTTTGGCCCCTCTCTCCATAAAATGAAAATTTTTCATCAAAGAAAAATTATTATCCCTCCAATATCCCAAATCAATAACTTTTGGGTGCCATAGAATCTCCACTCCCATGTTCATGTGTTTGAGTCCGTCGCCATCACCTGGCTACCCTTCCAATTTTTTTCCCGATTGTTTCCATTAATTCTAAGTTTCATTTTGTTTCTTGTAGAAATAAGACATCTGACCTCTCTTTCCTAACTTTCCTAGATAAAGTATTTATTTTCTTGGGATGGTTACATTCCCTAATGTTCCAAGATACTATATTCATCGATTAACCTTACTGACTTCAGAGAATGCCTCTGTGATCGTTGGGTACTGACATGATTCGATAAGCTTTACCCCAATTTTTGCATCCTTTGTTTTTTCATTTTCTGTCTTCTTCTCAATTTCTCCTCCAGATATTTCTGTTTACTCCATTTTCGAGGCTCTAAGGAGATCCCCAGAAGCTGGTGGGACTTGGTGCGAATGATAGCCTCCTAGATAAGTTTCAGTTGTTTGCGAGAGACACACCCCTTACATGCCTTATCACACTCCTTCTTGATGTTATCAAGATCAATATCTCCTAGATCCATATCCTCCCCTTTGTCTTATTCCATTGCCTCATCCCCTCTCCCAATATCTGTCCCCTCATTTCCCTGATGCTCGGTTGTGTTTCCTTCCCCAGTCTCTTCTATTCCTCCATCATTCTTTTCCAAGATCTAGAAGGGGTTATTGTTGTTAATTACCTTCCCCAAAATTTCCTTGCATGATTTTGGTCCTCCACCGGCTTTAGCTTTGTGTCTAATTCGCACTTACGTGAAGCCCTCGTTTTCCATTTATCCCTTCCCTCCTTGACTTGAGGATTCATGTCCCTGGTTCTCCTTTGGACAATTCCTCCCAAAGTGTCCATATTCATGGATGATTCTGTGTCTGAAAGGGAGTTTCTCATAGTCGATATTTTGGATCCATTCTTCATCCTCCGAGTTCAAACAAACAACCTCGGGGATATCCTTTGATAAAACCATATAAACGTAGATTCGGGCGAACATCATGTACCTCTATTGCTTGGTTTGTTCAGCCACCTTCACAAACTCACCTAGGGAGTTCCCAATATATTTTAGGATATCCATTTCCCAGTATTCACACGAGAGATAAACCAACCAAATCCAAACTGGGGCTACCATCATGTCCTCTATCTCTGGATTGAATCTCTCCTTCCAGGGCCTAAGGTAGAGACCCGCTGAGAAGAAGAAATATGGGACACCTTCCAGAACCTTGTCCCTATCCTCGTGGTTAAAAACGATTATCATGAAAAAACCTTTAAACCCTAAATGAATATCATAATGGTCTTTAGGGTTCCACGTGCTTCTGATCCAACAAACTAGATCTCTTTCCCTAGGCCATACCCCGACAAACATCCCAATGAGGGATTTCTCCTTCCAAAATTCAATATTCTCTCGGATCTTATTAGAGAGGATATGGATCACTGGAATAGATTGGGATTTCAGGAGGCATCCTCCCTAGCCCAGTCTCCTTCCTTCTCCTACTCCTTCCTTACTTCCCCCCGCATTCCTGCTTCCACCACTGTGTCCCTTCGGAGCCAGGATTTGGGGTATCTTCGTTGCCATATTCACAGGGTGAATTGCAGCCCTTGTCTGCTGCCCCTGCGCACTCATAGTGCCTACCGTTGCAGTCCCAATCCAATACAAACCCTAGCTCCCAAGGTTCAACCCCTCCCTCATTGTAAAAAATTATTAGGTATAGTTATTACAAATATGATAGGCAATTTTTCAAAAAACATCACCACTTACATAGTTTGATTTGTATTAATTTTCTGTTAATAACCAATTGATAGAAACAAATACAATTATCATCAAAATAAGAAATGATATAAACCATTAAATATCCTATTTGATTTCAATATAAAGCATCTATCCTCGCTAATGTATTTTGAATTTGAATTTTTTTAAACCAACACTTCATGTTTGGATGAGGATCCAAGTAATTAAAAAATAAGCATAACATTGTTTTTACATTTATGTCTCTTCCATTTGAACCATCAAATGTCCATGTAATGCCTTATATTTTGAATGATTAATATACTTCGTGATGGAAGTAAAAGAGTGTCCTTAAAATAAATAATCATAAGTAATAATGTAAAAGGTAATACATAATATTGATTATGATGAAATAATAATATAACTAAATTATTAAAAGGAAAAAATAAAAAAGAAAGAAATTACCTAAATGAAATAAAATGGAAAATCTTAAGAAAGTAAAACTAACTAAAAGTGGCATGATTAAAGATAAGAGTAATTACTTGGTAACAAGTGGATTCAATGCATGAGATTTCTGCATAGATGGATATGAAGAATAAATATTTAAGTGATGTTGTGAAGATGATGAGAATATATTTGGCTTGGATCTTTTCACTCTCATGGGTTTATCTTTGGAGATTGGGCTTATGAAAAAACAGAAATGATAACTGGCTTAATGATAACCCTTCGACATAAGAAAAATGGATTTACCCATATTATTGCATGGTTTGATTATTATTATATCCAAATATTTTCATCATAACTTGATAAATAATAATAGTAATAATCTATTTTTAAGGTCACAACCAAGCAAGACACCATTTTGGCGTATGAGACCCCCTTGTTTGTGGTACAAGGGACCCCCCTCTATAGATTGATTTGAATGATAAATTCTATGGAGTTGTACATACCATAACCCCTCCATATTTGAACTTATGACTTTTTAGAGGAAACACATGTTCTTAACAATTAGGCCCAATTAGGTTGTACTTTTTACTTCAACATCACATAAAAATGTAATATTATTATTGTTTTTAAAAATATGGGTTTTAAATAGAGTGTTAGATGGTCTACTTTATTTATTTCAACTTTAAGATGAATTATTATGAAACTTTTTTTAACGGAAATTAAACTAGAAAACAACCAATACTTCCCCATGTTTAATGGATGGTAAGGGTGGTAAACCGTCATCCTTCCTTGCCGAAGGCCTAACCTCATGTTGGTTGTGGATCCTAATCTTCTTTATTCAAAGATGTTAATTTTTTTGTCGTGTTTGGGCCCCATCACCAGATGGTCGGGTGTGGGGGGATTCCCCCCCACTATAGTCTCTAGTTCCTGATTTTCTGCCAGTTTCCTGCTTTCCCGTTGCTTTCCATCTTTTCAGTGACTTTCTTCCTTTTCACTTATTTTCTTTCATATTCATTTTTGGAATAAAACTCATAGGGTCCAACTAATATCATATGTTCCCTCTTGGGGTACCTATGCATTTCCAATTCATCAGACCATTAATTAATAATTAAATATGCAAAGTATAGGTTATATTATTCTCCAATGTTCAATTTAATTAACTAAATAATTCTTAGGCAAAA
Organism: Pseudotsuga menziesii; assembly: GCA_001517045.1. Taxonomy (NCBI): domain Eukaryota; kingdom Viridiplantae; phylum Streptophyta; class Pinopsida; order Pinales; family Pinaceae; genus Pseudotsuga; species Pseudotsuga menziesii. Next base: position 450,237 of record LPNX010098958.1, on the reverse strand, counting down.
AATGATCCATAGCTACTTTATTTGATTTTCTTCCTAAACCCATAGGGATTGGATGGGTTAGAGTGTTTACCAGGAAGCCACTAAGGAGGGGAAATTTCACCTATTTACCTTCGTTATGTTGAGTACATTTATCACTAAATTAAAACAATTTAATTTCCTTCTCAATAGTTTTTTCCATTGATACAACAAATTTTCTAAATAAATCCCTCCCATTAGTTGCACTTTTGGATGACCATATTTGAACTCAATGTTTTGGAATACATAATTACAAGAAATCTGATGCATTTGGTTGTGTCCTATAAAGTTTGGAATTGTATTTAAAATCATTGTGTTGATCAACAATTTGAGATATTTCCTTTGTCTTTTGGGAGGCTTTTTGTCTAAATAATAAATATTCCAATTATATTACCAAGGAATTATTTTTTATGTGAATATGCACAAATAAAGGTGGTTTGTAATATACTACCTAATACATTTTCCATATGCTTCAAAGGACTAACAATGAATCATGATTTCCTTAGTTGTCATTGATTTGTTGAAATAGGATTGGTGACCAACTAAACTAGAGTTATTTGGGCTTGTTATGCCTTCCATAATTGTTAATTGCATTTTTTCATATTCAATCATGGAACTATATCTTTTGTAGGATTCTTGTTGTGATTCCTCGTGTCCTATAAAATGATAAAGGTATTGATTTGTGATTCACAACCATAAAATAATTGTTTAAAACTTTAAATTCTTCAGAACATTGATTTAAAGATATAAAATTACCTTGTTTTTCTCCTTCACTACTCATCCCTTGATCATTTTAATTTGAATTTGATTTCTTGGGAAAATTTCCAGCACTATCATCATTTTTATCTAATTTTCCATTGTTGTTGGAAGATTCTAGTGATTTATTGTCTTCTAAATATGTAGCTAATTGTAGGGATTGAAAAAAACTAGTTTTTTTAAGTAAGAGAGTTCTTATATTACTGAAAGATGATAATCTATATATAATACAAAATGTGGCTCATGATTACCCTCCAATATTGTAAAATAGGCCAAATCATGAGTTCCAATTTAAAAGACAGTTCTATCATCTAAGGTCCCAATATATAAACTCAAATTCAAACATTTTAAAGCTATTATAAGTCTTGGAGAACAACAACAAAAATACCCTAATTGTTGGGTCCTTTGCTTGCAAACACATGATTTTTATATTACAAACCTAGATCTTTAAAGGTTGGTACATAAAAAAGTGGTAGATTGTCATCCTTCCAATCCATAACCATATGAACAACATAGACATTATCCAATCCAATTATCCAACATTGTATACTGTTATAACTCTATGTATGAATCATTTGAATAATTCCTATAAACCCAAAATAAAGGGTAATATTTTATACAAAAATGTTTTCTTGAATAATTGTTTGAATCCCTTAATAACCATGCAAAATACATAGTACATTGGACGTATCTTGGGTGGTTGGGAGGAATGGTTATTACCATCCCCACCCAGGTTAATTCCTTGTAAGTGACATGTTTGAGCCCTTAATGGTCATATATGATGCTCTTGTTGAGCCACCTTCACAGAGGCAATCTCCATCCTTCCCACATTCCTCATGGAATACTAGGGAGGTTATCCATGGATGTAGCGAGCACAGATCTCTGGTATTGTGAACTACATGAAAAAAACATACAAACTACATTAACATCAACTAGAAAAATACAAGTGATAGTTTTTGTATATGAACTGAGAAAAAATAGTAATTCCAGGATGTCAGTTTTTTTCCACACATAAGCACAATTAATCATATCAACAAAAAATAGTTCACATAAGAGAGGTTGAAAAGTGATGGTGTTGATCAGTTTGTTGAATAATGATGAAGTATAACAACATTGACAATCAAAGAACAAGAAATATTTCTCAAATTCCATTGTCACACTAATCGCATTTATATCTTAGTACATATGTCAAATATATTTATAGAATCCTTTGGCATTTTAGGATCCTCTTCCTCTTCCTATGTCTTCCTATTTTTCTTGGTAGATTTTGATTACTTCTCAAACGTAAAATAATGTACAATCCTACCAATTGATGTTGTGCAATTTTGTATACCTCAAACACATTTCTATGATGGACTTGTTGCGAAGTATAAAATTTGTTATTCTAAATTCTAAAATATCCACAAATCAAAATTCTTTTAGATCTTTCAACTTTGACTCACTTGAAATATTATGCTAAAGTTTCAACATGCACATTACAGTCAAGTACAATTGTTAGTACTCGGAATTGCACCCTAGGTTGTGGAGGGTAAATCCAAAGGTAACATCAAAACCACTTTAAGAAAGGCAGTTCACTTCTTCCTTTCTTGAGAGCGATCTCTCATGGATTTTAAACAGGGCCAGATATAAAATGAAAACAAAATTTAGATTGAATTGGTGGTCAAAGCAAGGCGAGCATATATTGGCTATGGAGTGAGAAATATTCATGAATTCAGAACAATTTGTAGGTGAAACTCTAGAAAGGAAAGGTAGTACTTGATTACAGTCAAATAGAAATTTTTTGGTGATAAATAAAGAACAAGAACAACCCATCAACACAGATCACCTAAAAGATGAATTCTGCATCAACTTTGGAAAGAAAGATTAGTGAATACTTGAAACAATAGTTAGATCATAACAATATGAATTATGAACTATTACACACTTATACCAGATATGAAGAACACATAATGGCGAGTTTAACAAGAGAAACATGCATATAGGAAAGGAAATAACATATTGTAACTATGAATTACACAAGAATCTTTGCAGCAACAGGCGAACATTTGACTCTGCAATTTTCTAAGTGATAGATCACAAAATTCATAACACAAAATTGTGATGAGTTCCAACCCCATATTCGTCTATTGAGGGTATATTTATAGTCATAGCCTCTCGAAACAAACCTCGAAATAGAGCCAAAATTAGTTGCAACATGGGAATGAAAATATTAACAAACGTTGATCTGGTAGATTCACCATGATCATAAACCAAATAGAAAAGCACGTTGGAATGAGCATGGTGGATCATTTTTGGAGTTTTGAAAGAAGGGAATCACGCACTCTTGCTGAAAATGACTAGTTAGAGGATTTTCACACAACCTGCAACCATTTTTATCCTTTCCTTCCTCTTTACCTACAAAATTGCTTTTGGACTATAGATCTTATCTCAATATTCATTCTGGGCCATTGATCTAGGGTCTGCGAGAAATAGAGAATGGGCTGCTAGGTTTCTTGAGGTTCAATTTTTTTATTTCCTCCCCCACCTTATCCTTTCTGCCCTTTATCATTTTTCATTGTTGATCACTACCAGATTTATCCTCAGCCATTGATCTTAGGTCTGCAGAAAACAGAAAATGGGATTCTTCTTGACCAAAATTCTTTGTCTTCCACCTTTCCAATTTTTCCTTTCCACCTTTTATTTCCACACCATCAATATCCATAGGATTCATTTTCAACCGTTGATATAAGATCAAGCTGTGTAAGACGGAAATCAGAAATCTTATTTTTCATAACAAAAACTTTACATTTCTGCTTTCCAATATTTTCCTTTCTGCCCTCTTCTTTCCTCACCGTTGATCTATGTGGAATCTCTCTGAACTATTGGATCTCATACTGTGGAAAGAGGAAGTTGCGTTTTCCAATTTTGCAACCCAGAAATTTACCTTTTCTGCTTCCCCTTTTCTTTTCGCACCGTTGATACCTACGGACATTATATGAACCGTCGGATCTCGAACTATGGAAAGCGGAAGGAAGAAGTTCTAACTCTTTACGACAAAACTTTGGTATCTTCCACTTTCCACTTTCTACCATTTTTCTTCCCTCTTTTCCTTGGATAAGCTCTTTGAACCATATATTTGTGCATAAGCTCTCTGAATCGTCGGTTCTCGAGCTGCAGAATGCGGAAGTTGGGTTCACCAATTTTGCAACCCGAAAATTTACCTTTTTCGCTTTCGTATTTTGCTAGACCGTTGCTCTTTGGCGGAAATGTTTTAGTTCATAGATGTTAGACTGCAGAAAGATAAATTCACATTTAATACCTTTTCTAACCAAATTTTTACCTCTTTGGATCTTCCTCTCCCGAATTTCCTTGGGGAAAATGAGTTTTTGGCCTTTGATCTTGTCCGATGTGCATCTAGGTCACTCATTTGCTGTCACCATTTAACCTGGAGTGGATTTCTTCATCCTTATTCATTAGCAAAGCTGAAAATTGGAATTTTTCACTTGTTTTGTATTTCCAACTTAGAAATGATGCTTTAAAATACCTGCAGAATCTCATTAGCATCCATCAATTTCATATGATAAGGAAATTTTCTAACCTTATTCTTCCATTTACTTTCCAAATACCTTATCAATAATTTAGACCAAAAATGGTGTTAACAACTGGCTCCAACTTGTGATGATATCCTCCTTGCAAGATAGCAAAGAACCCCATAGACCAGGTGCCAAATCCATTGGGTTGTTCCCAAGATTTCCTGAAATCCATAACATGTTCTGCAAACAAAAACTAAAATGATGCTAAAACAAGCTGAAAATTTACTGAAATAAATGCTCACCATGTCAAGCTTATTCAAACCTACCTACTCTACTGACCTAGCATCAATGCCCAGTCAAGTAACTTCCGACTTCCAGTGAATCCAATCAAGCAAATGATCCCATAAACCAAATTTATCTTCATGCTTAATTAAAAACAAAGATGAAGAACTTAATGAAAAAAGGTTGTGATAAAGAAATTGATCTTTAATATAGAGACACAACCATCGATTACCACTTCAAAGCTTCTCCATGTATTCTTCCACTGGATCATGACAACCTGCAAAATCTTTTGATATGTACCTTTCATGACAAGGCTTCTCAAACTGTATCTCCACTTGGACACTGTCAAACATCTCTTCAAGAAAACCATGCAGGGAATGCTCCTGACAATTTGCAAATGAGACATCAACTTCTTTATCTAAACTCTCACAATTTAAATCCTGATTCTTTCCAAGTGTTTCGAATGAAATATCATAGTGTTCTTCAATATAATTAGGAAAAATAATTTCTTAATTTAAAAAACATAAAGAAATATCCCATTTGGGACCTTCATCATCTTCTACGTGGTCCAATCTATTATTTCAATATGTTGATTGAGATGCATCATCCAAGTGGACATCCTCACATTCATAATACAACTTGCCATGCTGAAATATTCTTTAAAAATATCACTAACATAGCTTTCAACACGCTGATTGGACTCTTCATAAGGAAAATTAGGATGATTATCTCATTGCTCATCAAAATAAGGATTAGAATAAAAAGTGGGTTCTAGTTGTGCATCCCTCCCATCTCCTTCTTTGTGATTTGACATCTCATGGAAAGTCATTGTTTCTTCCATAGGTTGGGATTGATGGCATGATTGTTTTCCCTTTTCATTATCTATTTCTGGAAATGCAATATCCTTAAGCTTTTGCGCTTGCTTAGATATTTTACATATATATCCCAACAATTCAAATGAAGCATAACACAAACGAAAAATGTCATCTTCAACACACTCACTATCTTCTCTGTTTTCATCCTTTTGACCTTTGATTGTAATGGAATTTTCTTCATTAACAGGTTCTGAACTTTCATATCTTCCTTCTAACACTGATTCAAGGTATGATTCCTCTTTACTTGAAATTTCAGAACATGTTGAAGGACTATCAGACTTCCAATTTCTAGAGTCAGAGTTCTCTATAAAATCATCCACAAAAAGGCTATAATTTTGGAGAAACCGTTGTTGCAAAAGGGGGTTTTCTGATTGAACAGGGGCATCCACTTCTTGTGAAAAACTTGCAGGAGCTGAATAATATGAGTAAATATTTGATTTACAGTCCCAACTTATTTCTTTGTCACACAAATAATGATAAGAATGTTGCAAACTGTCATCAATTTCAGGAAGAGAGATATAGATGGTTGAGACAAAGCTTTGGTCTATGTTAACTTTAGTCAAGGAAGACAATACTGACTACTGGGGATTTTCTTGCACATCATGGCAATTGGTTTTTATTTATTTTTGATCTGAGTATTCATGTAAGATTTGTAAAATTTCAGCATCCATAAACTGATCATAACCGTATATGTCTTTCCAATTTTCAACGAACTCTTTGTCATGTGTGCAACAATATTGAAGTAATAACAAAGAAGGATATTGATCTTTGAAATGTTCATGAAATGATGTATGAAAGTATTTAAGGGAGGATAAACTATTTGCTGGAAATCCCTCATACCATGACCTTGCATTTCCTTCTAAACTAATATTGAATATTTTCATTAAAGAATCCTCATTCCATCCAACCCCTAGCTTATGCATATGCTTATGAAATATAAACAAATGAATGGAAGCAGCATCACCCTTTTGATATTTGAATTTTGGAAGATATGTTTTCCAATATATAGTAGGTTATTTGATTTGCAAAACCTAGAATCGAAGCAAGAATCATAGAAGCATACCTTACAGCCTGAGAAGTCATCTTGATTATGGAGAAACTAAATCATCTCTTCAAACTTTGCAACCCCTTTTGATAGTGGAGCTGCCATAGAACATTATGAAGACTGGATTCTTCACAGATGGAGTCACCAGGTGAAATAGGCACAACCTTCTTGATGTTTGACCATTGCTCACCATAAACACTTAGATCTAAAAGTCTATCGTTATACCCAAGGAATATTTGAACCCTCCTCCCTTTATTGGTCCTTCTAGACGCCAATCTCCTGAGTGGAGTCATATTCTAGAATCTTTGAGTGGAGTTGCTAGAGAATATACAACCTATATGTGTCTATGACTGGTTACTCAACCAGGTCGTAGAGCTAAGATAATGTCATTCTCCTAGGGCTGATTTGCATTTTCGTCCCCAGCAACGACGTCAATTTATTAGAACTCAGAATTGCACCCTAGGTTGTGGAGGGTAAATCCCAAGGTAACAGCAGAACCATTTTAAGAAAGGGAGTTGGTTTCTTCCTTTCCAGAGAGGGATCTCTCATGACTTTTAAACAGGGCCAGATATAAAATGAAAACAAAATTCAGATTGAATTGGTGGTTTAGCCAAGGTGAGCATATATTGGGCTATGGAGTGACAAATATTAATGAATTACATAACAGTTTGCATGTGAAACTCTACAAAGGCAAGGTAGTACTCAGTTACATTCAAATAAAGAAAGAAAGAACAAGAACAATCCATCAACACATAGCACCTAAAAGATGAATCCTGCACCAACTTTAGAAATAAAGATTGGTGAATACCTAAAACAATAGTCAGAGCATAAAAATATGAATTATGAACTATTCCACACATATTCCAGATATGAAGAACACATAATGGTGAGTTTAATATGAGAGATATGCACATAGGAAAGGAAATAACATACTGTAACTATGAATTACACAGGAATATTTGCAGCAACAGGCCAGCATTCAACTCTACAATTTTCTTAGTGATAGATGACAAAATGCATAACACAAAATTATCACGGGTTCCAACCCCATATTCCTCTATTGAGGGTATATTTATAGTCATAGGCTCCTAAGACCAACCTTGAAACAGAGCCAAAAATAGTTTAAGCATGGGAATGAAAATCTTTAACAAACGTTGATCTGGAATATTCGCCATGATCATAAAACAAAAACAAAAGCACGTTAGAACGTGCATGGTGGATCAATTTTGGAATTTTGACAGCAGAGACTCAAGCTCTCTTGTTGAAAATGACCAATTAGAGAATTTATGCATGACCTGCAACAATTTTTATCCTTTCCTGCCTCTTTACCTGTGAAATTGCTTTTGGACCTTAGATATTACCTCAAGATTCATTCTAGGCTGTCAATCTAGGGTTTACGGGAAATAGAGAATAGACTTCTATATTTCTCAAGGTTCAATTTGGTCTTTCCAGACCTGCCTTATCCTTTCTTCCCTTTATCTTTCTGCATCATCGATCTCTATTGGATTCATCCTCAACCGTTGATCTGAGGTCTGTGGAAAATGGAAAACGAGCTTCTTCTTGACCAAAATCCTATCTTCCTCCTTTCTGATGTTTCCTTTTCGCCTTTTATTTCTATACTGTCGATCTCTGTAGGATTCATTTTCATTTGCTGATCTGAGATCAATCTTCGGAAGACGGAAATCAAAATTCTGACTTTTCATAACAAAAACTTTACATTTCCTCTTTTCGATATTTTGATTTCTACCCTTTTCTTTTCGCACCATTGATATGTGGGGAAGCTCTTTGAACCTTTGGATCTCAAGATGGGGAAAATGGAAGTGAGGTTTTCAAATTTTGCAACCCTAAAATTTACATTTTCTGCTTCCACCCTTTTCATTTTGCAACATTGATCTGTGTTGTAACTCTTTGAACCGTCGGATCTTGGACTGTGAAAAGCATAAGGCAAAAGTTCTAACTCTTTATGACCAAAATTTTGTATCTTTATCTTTTTGATCTCAACCTTTTTTCTTGTTGCTTTTTCCTAGACCATAGATTTGTGCGGAATATCTCCGAACAGTTGGATCTCGGGTTGCAGAAAGAAAAAGTCAGGTTTACCAATTTTGCAACCCAAATCTTTACCTTTTTTGCTTCCACCTTTTGTTGGACCATTGATATTTGGAGGAAACATTTTGGGTCGTAGTTATTGTATTTTGGAAAGAAGATGTCAGGTTTACTACCTTTTCTAACCGAACTTTTACCTCTTTGGTTCTTTTGCTCCCAACTTTCGTTGGGAGAAAATGAGTTTTTGGCCTTTGATCTTGTCCGTTATGCATCCAGGCTATTCATTTGCTGTCACCATTTAACCTTGAGTGGATTTATTCATCCTTATTCATTAGCAAAGCTAAAAACTAGAACTTTTCACTTGTTTTGTATTTCCTACTTAGAAATGATCCTGTTGCTACCGCAACTGTCCTCCCCAAATTTATTCTTATTTAAATTCTGGGCCCCTCCTCATCATTTTGCCTGGTTGGATCGTTAAAATGCTTGAGCCTCTCGGGCATATCTTCTTTTTGTTTTACTTTGAAGATTGGATGCCAGTAGGTTTATTCATGCCATGTTCAATTTCAGTTAAGTCGTGGATTTCTGGCCGTGAAGAAGTAAAATTTTGTTCTTCAAGGCAGCCTTTGCGAAGAAAATGACTTTGGTTGTTAACGCTGCTCAAACCCTTGAGCTTTCTTGTAATCGGGCCCTTTTTTTGTTGTTGGATCGGAAGCTGCAAAGTCTTAGCCTCTCCGTCGTTGCGGCTCCAAGATCTTTTCTTTGTCCGAAGTCTAAACCCATCCGACGCCCGATTCATTTTAGCCTTCGATCGCTTGCCCGTAGCCTCTCCTCCTCCGCCGTTACAGCTGGGTGATCTCTTCCGCTCCCGATCTGAGTGTCTTCCTACATCCGACTAAATTTTTCCCGTCCGCTCCGCGTATCCTCTAGCTTTCCTCCTCCGCCGTTGCAGCTCCTAGAGTCTTTTGGTTTCCGAGACTAAAAAACCGTCCGACGTCCGATTTATGGCATATCCCGCCCGCGTTTTGCTTGGCTGTGAATTAAGCCTCGCCCGATGTTGCGGCTAGCAGATCCTCCTGGCCCCCGATCTCGCTTCCTTCTAACTACCGACTTGATTTTTCCCGCCGATGACCATAGGATATTTTGCCAAGCCCGTATGTGGTGCACCCGGCCATTTCCTTGTAAGATGGTGGTTAATTGATAATATTTGTTGTTGAACCATGCTCATGAATTTACTGCAGGCAGTTTTAAGGAGACCAGTCAATCCACAACGATAAGAAGAAATACTAACCCACTTGGAGGAGGTATGAATGAAATGAGGCAAATGGAGAATGAAGTCCGGAGTTGTAAAGGCATGATCCCAGAAACGGATCAGTTACCAAGTGTTTCATGATCACCTACTGACAAAAGATCGGAATATGAAGCGTTGAAGAAACTGAAAGACGACGTGTCTGGGGAGGAAAACGAAGCACTCAGTAGTTGTAGTTTAAATATTCGAAAGTGGGAAGAAGAAAGGGCTTTTTCCCCTGGAAAATTTTGTAAATGTTTGCTCGTAAGAGGAACTACTTCATTTTGCAAAGGAAACTGCAATTTTTTAACTGTTGGAGAGAGTAAAAAGTGGAATGTATCAATGCAACGCAATGAATAATGTTGAAGATGAACTATTTCG
>LPNX010098958.1:401065-428090 GCA_001517045.1 Pseudotsuga menziesii | reverse complement strand
TAAATGTAGGCTGAAGTCGAACATGGAAAGGATTCAACAGTTTGTCAATCAATAGGTGATAATCGACAACTGAAGCAAAGGAATTCACCAATGATGAAAGTGAATCCTAAGGTACGATCATCAAAACTCTAGGTCATCGTCATCAAGAAGTACTGAAACGGAACCATACTGTGATAAGGAAGGCAATAGATCCTCCAACAGATCACAAGAGTGACTAGGAACTGGGCAAAAGAAGGGAGAGACATAATAGATAACATATATAACAATGATGGGATTAGGATAAAGATCAAACATTAGGTTGAGGCCTTGAACAATAAGCATGACATAGAGATAACCTTAGGCAACTTTTAACTCATATATAGAACAACTAGACTTATCTGTCATGTAGGAGACATGATTAGATTCCCCAAGTATAACGGACACGAGGAGGAGTAGGAAACTCGAAGTACTAGTTGAACGGAAAGTGATCACTGAAACATGGGTATCAGAAAAAAAAAAGAGTGCTATGTTCAAGGAGGACATGCTACCACTACTGAAAACAAGAGAAACTTCTTCCTTACCATCCTCGTTAAATTTTAACGAGTCCAGGAAAGTCAACTCGGATCCCTCTTCATTTTTTAACAATCTTGAAGAGAAGCGAAAATAATGCTTGATAATGTCACTAATTTGTGGATTTAATGAGCCCAAACTAGTACATGCTCAGCTGGTGTTTTCACATTTAGAGAGTCTGAAAACTCCAAAGAAGACTCCAGGGGGGTCCTTTTTCATCCAATTTAGTCTCCTGAGGTTGAAAAAGTATAAAACATACGACAGAAGAACTCTCTTAACTTCCATAGAAGAAAAGGTGAACCTTTTTTGTACTTAGTCAGGGAGGTCCGAAAAAGGTTAAATTACCACCTACCCAATGCTCCTTCCAAAACAACCTAAAATAGCTTGATTTTTATGTGTGAAGGAAAGCAAGATCACTCGGAAAGATCCATTTGATTACGAGAAATGGGGCTTACAACAATAAACTCATTTCTTTGTTCTTAAGTGTTTAACAAGAATGACAAAGACACAAAGTACACTCAGAATATTTTTCATGTTTAGGTCCAGAGCACAAAAAAGAGAAAACTAAGCTCATACCGGGCGTTCCTTTTCCATAAATTTAGCCCCTCAAGTCCAGAAAAGTGATAAACCTATGCCTGAGAATACTCTTCTCAATTCAAAATAGAAAAGAGTGGGATCCTTTCTCGTATTACTCCACATGGTCTGAGAAAGAGATAACCTACCACCAATGCAGATGCCCGTTCACATATTCTTAACGAGCTTGAACAGACAAGTTAACTCAGTAGTCAAGTCTGTTTTAAAGGAGTCATACATGGGCCTAAAGAAACTCCATAAGGGCGGGGAGTCCTATAAAGGGATAGATTGTAAAATGAGATTCAAAAGAAGCTCTATTTGGCGTGAAAATTATCTAAAAGGATACCCCTGTACCTAAAATAGTTGCGACATGAGTATCAAAGAACAACATAGGCTTTGAAGGAAGATACTCATGAAAAAAGGGTCCTATACAGAAGAACAATGGCAAAAACAGGGAACTAATTATTTATAATACCATAGTCCGTGGAAAAATGTTGATTGCTAAGGTTAATGTGGATTGAATATAGATAGAAAAAATGCATTAGAAATGACAAAACCACCCTATGGGAGCAAAAAACACTTTATAATGATGAAAAACCTGTTTCAAAGCAAAAAGAAATATGGTATTAGTTAAATGGATTTTCAAACTATAGGAAAAAACCCACTTGGAGAAATAAAATTTCTATAAATAGTTGAAAATCAAAACAAAACTCACCGTTTTAATTTTTAGCCATAAGAAGCAAGTTTTTACCTCTACCTTTGTTCGGTCATTGTATACAATCTAGTGGATGACATCAAATTCCACAAGTTGCAGGTAAGCCTACACCCCGAGCTCTTCATTTTGATCCTAGCAATTATTAATTTTGCGTCTCGATTTCATAATTAAAGCATCCTAAAGCATGTCACGGCACATATGCGGGTTCACAATTTAAAAACTCGCGTACACGTGTTCTATACGCGGGTTTCCTTTAGAGACAGTCGTGTACAGTACGTGACATGTCTAACTAGACAAACGCGTGTACTGCGTGAAGGATGAAAAGCTAATTATAGTCCAAAATTTTTGAAACTTTATATGGGATTAATGAATCAAATTACTTGTTTTGCTAGTGTGAAGATGGTGTTGGAATGGAGGGAACGAGAACATGAAACAATGGACCAAGAAGCACTCCAAAGTGCGCCCACTATACATGCATTGCGGACGAGTGGGCTATTAAAGTTCTTTTGTACATCACCCATGTGGGCCAATGTCCGCCTACTGGAGTTCATGATAAACTATTGGGATCACGATTTGGGGATGTTTGACCTACAGGGTGAGACCTTGGAGATTACTACGGAGGACATGTATTTCATTACCGGTCTGTCACAATGAGGAGCACCGGTCAACTTAGAGGTGACCGGCAGGGGTGGTGACCCTTTAAGTGTCCAGAACTACATAGAGGTGTTTTGCACACCAGGTACCTAGAAGAGAGGGAGTTGTGTCCCTATTGCACATATTCGTGACTTTACACTACAGGTACTTACAGGAACCATCGTGAGGATTGTAGGATCCTCCTCATTACATTTGGCTACACGGAACCAAATGAGGTTGGCGGTGGATTATTTTCATGGTGCCCTCTATGATTGGTGTTCAGGAGTTGTCCCTATCATGAAAAGACAATTGTCCGATTGCAAGAGAGGAAGGTGAAAGAACTTTGGTTATGCAAGCATATTGGTTGCCTTCTTCTTCGAAAGAGTACCAGGGTTGAGCCCCGTCGTACCTCTGCCAGTTCGATCTCCACGTCAGCCAAGGCTGAGCAGATGGGGAGACATCTTCCTCCATCAAGGAGGAGGAGACACAGTGCATAGTGTATACGATGATGATTTCTATATCTAGTGGGAACGATAGCTACCGACACTAGAGAAGTTTCCATATGCCGGCATGGATTTTCGAGGTGACCCAGACCTTGTCCTCCCTGCAGGAGGAGCATGGGGAGAGATAGGTAAACAATTTTTAATTTTTAACATTTTTTAAATTATTATGAATTTTAAGATGATAGATATATACATATGTACAAGTCTTAATCCTATAAATGTGTCAAAATGCAGATATTGGACCGGTCTGTCCTGAAGGGCATCCACACATGTTTGTTCATCCTGTCATAGTCGAAGACCCGGGGTTGATCAGGGTTCTAGAGGGGAAGCTGGCTAGCTTACCCGAAGAGTTCCCACCTTGCGGATAGAGCATATCCCTACTGCCATGCAGGATTTCGTTGTTGGGGTTCCACCTGTCTAGTTACACCTTTTCAGGTGAGTGGCCAGAGCAGTTCTTGTATACATAGATGTTGTACAGGCTGCCGAGGCCGAAGAGGCTGAGGAAGCTAGAGTACAGAGAGACCATGGGTACCAAGGTGGTCCAAGTGACCACGGTGGTATTGCTTAGATCTAGGACATTTTGATGGACTGCGATCCACATTTTTGTATATTTTTGTATATTATACCGTTATGACAGGATCTGAGGATCAGACTCGACCTATCTATGGACATATATTTTACATATATATATATATATATATATTGTTGTTGTTGTCAGTTTATTTTCAAATGTTTTTTATGTGCATGCTGTATATTTTTATGAAATGTGTGTTAGATGCTAATCTAAAATGTAATTAGCATATGCATCAGTCAATGAATTCTGATTTCGTGGAATGTGATTGAATATAATAACTTCAAAATTTCTTTCCAATTACCGAATTTGCATGAACTGACGTAATAGAATAGGATTTCATACCTGATAAGCTCGATTGAGCTGGGAGACCACCAGCTGAGAGTCTAGATGGACCTCGAGCTGGGTGATACCATGTGACAAAGCATCCCATAGGAGCTCAATTACAACCCTATACTCAGCAACATTACTAGAAGCAGGACCTAAACAAGCGGGGTGGCAACTAGTTGTCCTGAGGGAGAGTAAATGACCCATGCTGCTGAAGCTAGATTACAAGTGTGGCGACTGGCGCCATCCACGAACCCTATATACCTTTCAAAACACATTTGCAACAACCAGCAAATGCTATAAAGAAAACAAAACCGACAACCTAATGTACATAAAAATACATAAAATTACAAGAAAAAGTGTTAAGCCTAAGCATAGTACTTTTTTAGGTAGAGCCCATTTCTAGGCTCAGGCAGCTTGTTCCCATCAAAATCAATTAACTCATATGCACCCTTTTTCAAAACTTTCGACATGACATAAGGTCCTTACCACATGGCCTTGAATTTTCATGCCCCCAGGGGTTCTTTGTCTTGGTCCCAAAGCAAGACAAGTTCCCCCTCAGAGAAAACCTGAGGTTTGACCGATTTATCATATTGAGTTTTGACCCTATTCTTATGAGCTTGATTAGCGGTCAGCACATCTCTACGCTATTCATCAAGGTGTTCTAAATGTAATAGGCATTCCTCAAGCTCCGTTGTATCAGGTAACACATGAATAGCTATCTTTAGAGACGAGATTTCACACTCAATCAGAGTAACTGCTTCCACTCCATGAACGAGTTGGAAATGGGAAAAACCCGTAGTAGTTTTTACATTAATTCGATAGGCCCAAAGAGCAGGATATAGCATGATGTACCAGTTAGAACGGGCTGCATCAATTGTAAGTTTAAGGATTGTCTTTAAAGTCTTTTTGACAGCCTCAACCTGATCGTTTGCTTGCGGATAGTACGAAGATGAATGTTCTTGTCTGAATCCGAGCATAGTGTTCATTTCTGTCATCATGCTATTTTGAAAATGACTACCATGATCAGTGACAATCACTTTGGGTATACCAAACCATGCTATAATTTGATTGAATATGAAGAAAGATGATGTTTCCTCGTCGGCTTTAAAAGTAGGCATTTCCTCTTCCCATTTCATAAAATAGTCAACATTCAACAATGATGTATTTATGCCCCCCAGCTGAGGCTAGGTTGCATTTCATGTAATCAATCCCCCACTTCATGAAGGGGCCTACCGAGACAATAGGAAATAACAGAGCAGAATGTGACAGCATTTTCCTGGTGTAAAGATGACACAGATGACAGAGCTTCACTGCTTCCACACAATCTTTGAATATCATGGGCTAGAAATAACCGGCACGTAGTATCTTCTGGGCTGTTGCTAACCCAAATAAATGACCCCCACACGCTCCACCATGGGAATAATTCAGGACAATCTCTGCTTCCTCATGGATAAGGCATCAACGCAAAATGGAACCTACCCCTCTTTGATATAATGTATCTCCTATAATGAGGTAGTTCTTATCATGAAGGCATAATTACGTTGTTCTTCCCATGAGGAAGCTGCAGGATACTTCAAACTCTGGAGATATATAATAATATCCCCATACCAAGGATCAAAGGTGAATATCAAGAAGATGCGTTCTTCTGGAAATGAGTCATCTTCAACAGCTACATCTTCTTTAGTAGGAAATTATGCTATAAGTTCAACAAAAACTAAGGACTTCTTAGACTTAGCGGACTGAAAATCCAATTCAAACTCTTGAAGAATGACTATCCATTTGTTAAATTTTCCCCCAACAATCCGTCGAGATAAAACATATTGAAACGGATTCACATTCGCCGCTACTGTTGTGGTCCTCAGTAAAATGTAGTGATGTAACCTTTGAACAACATAAACGGTTGCTAAGGCTAATTCCTCAACGTAGGAGTATTTAGGTTCAGGTCCGGCCAAAGCACAGCTAAGATAATAAGCAACATGCTCTACAAGATTATCATCCTCCTGAACTAATACTACCCCAATGGTCAACTCAGACGCGGCCAGATATAATATAAAATCCCTAGAATAATCTGGCGGACGCAACAAGGGTGCCGAAAACAAATCTTTTTTCAATGCCTCGAAAGCAAGTTGTGTGGTTTCATCCCATACAAATGGGGTGTCCTGTTTGAGCAGGCGCATGAAACCCTTAGTAATATTGGCATAGTTAACAATAAAATGTCAGAGAAAATTAGACTTTCCTTGCAGGCTTTGAAGTTTCTTGATAGAACGAGGAGGAGGAATATTTACAATGGCCTCAACTTTTAATGGATCCACCTAGATGCCTCTACTAGAGACAATGAACCCAAGCAATCTTTCTGACTCGACACAGAATACACACTTGTGGGGATTCAAGCGAATTTTATAATATATGCATCTCTCAAATATCAACCATAAATGATCTGGATGTTGGATCCTCTTACGAGAATGTGCAGGCAGATCATCAAGGTATGGTTTGACAATGTCTTTAATATCATGGAAGGAAAAGCTCATAGCCCATTGAAAGGTTGCCCCAGCATTTTTCAATCCAAAGGGCATTTTCTTGTACATGAAGGTACCCCAAGGACAAATGAAAGCAGTTTTATGTTGGTCTTTCGGTTTTATTTGAATTTGATTGTATCCAGAGAAACCATCCATAAACAAGAACACCTCACTTCCCACACAAGCATCTATAATCTGGTCTATAAATGGCATGGGATAGTTGTCCTTAGGACAGGCTTTATTCAGGTCTCTAAATTCAGTACAAATGCTAATATTCCCTTGCTTCTTATCAATAGGAATAGGGTTGGACACCCATTCTGTCAAAGCTATGGGATAGATAAAACCATCCTTCAACAGCTTTTCAACTTCAGCCTTTACAGTCGCCGCTTTGCATGGGTTAATAGGTCGTAACTTTTATCGAACTAGTTTGGCATCAGGATATGTTCGGATTTCGTGTTCAACAATCGATGGATCTATTCCTAGCATCTCCTCATATGACCAGGCAAAGACATCATGGAATTCCTTAAACATGGCAGTATAGATAGCAATCTCTTCAGGAGAGAAATTTGCACCTATATATATGTTTTCCACGATATCAGGGTTTATGGAGATGTTAATAGGTATAGTGGTAGAAATATTTTCCATATTCCCCTTGGAAAACATTCCTTCCCTGGGTAAGGGATTGATAGGTATATCAACATCTTCTGACAGTCTCAAATGAAACTCTTGATTTTCTATTCTGCTTAGTTCTGGAAGAAAATAGGATTGATGGTGAATATCTTCACAAATATTACCACGTCCACTCATAGCTTCCAAAATGGCTTCATTAGAAGGTAAAACCATGTCTAAACAATCGATAGAGTGCAAAGAGTTTTCTTCCCATGCGGGAAAATAGACTTCTTCCAGATCTTCCAAGACTGTTAGATTATCTAGAATGGGATCAACAATGGCTTGAGTGATGGCTTGATAAGCTACCTCCACTGCCGATAAGGGCACCTCTGGTTCGTGGGGGGACGGGAGAACCCAAGGATTAGTCCTATCAACAACCATAGCTATGGACCTCCCCACACTAGTAGAACCAATATAATTAACCAGGGATGGAAGATCAAATGTGCCCATCAGTGATGTGTACATTCTAGCCCCCAAGCTTTGTGCAGCAGGTTTGACCTAATCAACCAATGGCACAACAGACTCATTATACTCTAAACGACCTTTTCGGATAAAATCAAGTTGTTCAATAGTAACCAACTTGCCCTCATGTGGAAAAACCACTACACAAAAGATGACCAACGCAATAGCGGACATCGCATAAGTCCAGTTTCTTCCCAGAAGCAGATTATAATCTAAAGGAGCATCAATCACTTCTACCTCAATAGACACTACTTTCGCTGCCAGCTTAATTTCAAAAGCCGACAGGATACCATGTGGATGGAAGGACCTTCCATCGAAATCAGTAAGCAGAGTGTTTGACGGGACCAGCTCTGGGGATCCAAGAGCTTTCCAACAGGTCAAGGACATAACACATGTAGAAGCACCCTCATCAACAACTTCCCTTCCAATGGTCTTTCCACCATGGATGACATCTATTTATAAGGCCACATGGTAAGTTAGGCAAATTTTAACATCAGACAAATGAAACTTCGCCATGAGACTCAATGAATCCATGCTATCTAAAGCTGCTAAGAGGGAATTTCGCTGAGCGGGACAACTCTGTAACACCTCTAAAGCTGACATTACACATGGGGTTTGAGATAAATCTTCAACCACGGAGTAGTTTGAAGCATCCCTAGCATTAGGGTTATGAAAGGTCTTCTTGAAGACACCTTTTGGTATCTTCAACATAGTTTCAGCAGGCTTCTCTATCGTGAGAGGGTTAGAAGTTTCACCTACCGCTTTACCCTTCTCAGGAGTCTCTTTCTCATAATTTTTATTCCTCATCTGTAACAAAGTTGAAGATTGAACCATGTTGATATAGTTTGGGTCAGGGGCATTTTGAGTGCCCCCTGATACATTAGAAGCTGAAGCAAAGTTTTGTCCTTGGGGAAAAGGATCCTTCAAGAGAGCCAGTTGTTGAGATTTAAGCAGCTTCTGGGCTTGTTCCATAAGGGGACAAAGGTGAGTAAGGTGGTCCTCGTGGCACAACTTGCATGGGAACTTAACCTTCTTTTTTTCTTTCTTTCCCCCATCAGCATTGTTCATGGGATTCTGCTTGTTTTGGTTTCCCTCTCCTTTCTTCCCTCTCTTTTTCTTCCCACCGGGCTGTTGATTGCCCTTCTGAGAGGTTTGTGCAAAAAAATTTGCACTCTGGGGGGAGGGGGAAGCCTTTGATGCCTCCACCGTAGACTGCTTGACAGACAACTGATGAATTTGCTTAGCCAAAGACTCTACAGTGGGAGAGTTAACGGACCCAACCACACCATTTCCATGGGGTCTAGGATTAGGCTTCTCTGCATCGTGCGTAGGCCTCGGTGCCTCAGGGATAATCTCATACAAGATCCCAGATTGTGAATAAATCAAATCCAATTGTTGGGCCCTGAGAATGGCTTCTTCTTCATTCGTCACTCCTGAGGTGGATACGTCCTTAGATATGTAGGGCAACATGGATTTAAGGAACCATTCTAAAAGAAAATCAGGAGGGATAGTGGCTTTTATAAGGCTCTTTCACCTCCTCCACTCTTGGATATGATCCAAGATGTGGGTAGCCTTGTTCTTCCTAAATTTAGATAGCAAGTCTGTTCTGAAATCATATCGGACGGGAAGCTGAAAGTGGCTAAGAAATGCACTAGCCAACTCCTAGAAACTACTGAAAGCAACAGAAGGCAATTCAATATACCATTTTGTCGTGGTACTTGTTAAGGTTCTCTGGAATAGCCTCAACCTGACTAAATCTTCATTTAGTGAATTCAAAGAACACCATAAATGTAATGTGGTGGCATGAGCCCCAGTATCTTCACCAACTTTGCCCTCAAATTTAGGGATATCCGATGGCAATTTGGTGGGAACAGGTGGCCACGAGGGGTCATGCCTCACTGGGTCATTCATCAACTTTGACAAATCTAACAAGTTTAATGTTTCCAGGAACAAAATTTTGGGTCGAACCGAGGCACTAAAAGTTCCAACCTGGGGATTAGAGGGACCTTCCCCTGAATGCCCATAGGTAAAAGTGAGTTTTCCCCCTACCACTGGTTGCGAAGTGGGTAGATTAATCTGAAATGGATTCCATCTGTAAGCCATAGGATTGTGTGTGGGAGGTGCAGTATAATAAGTTCGGGCCGTCCCAATCAAAACTTGGGTCTGAAAGACAGGATCCGGTATCCTCCGCTAAACAACGAAAAGGGAGAGCTCGTAAATGGGGCCGAAATCGAAGTTTGAAAACTTTTCCCATAAGAGGTCTTGTTCCCAAACTGTACTCCCACATACAAAGGTGATGGGCCCATGTATGGAGTGGATGGGGGAATGTGCCCCCCATTCCAAGGAAATCCTTGGACGAAGGCCGAGGATCCTACAGGACCGCTCTGGGTAGTATATGGGAAGGAAGAAGGAACAGTAGGTATACTAGGATTCCCAGTAACCATATCACAAGAAGTACCTGCTAGGTTTGAGTGAACCAGTGGTTGGACCACCCATCTCCTTGGAGTGAAAGGTGTAGAAGGTATACTAGATCTAGGGGCACTTACCGGGGGAGGTAGTACCCCTTCAACCGGAACGGCTGAGGTGAACACAAAAGAGATTTCTTTCGTAGAAGACATAATCCTACCCACAGGGACACCTAAAACAGGTGAATCAAAAGGTCTAACCTGAATGATCACAGGATCGTTTAAATCTGTCAAGGGTGTGTTAAAATTCCTTGCAAACTCGTCAGTATGCAAGTCTTCTATCTCAACTGTATCAAGATCAGAACAGTTAGCTATCAGTTTTGGTTCCCCTAGAACTTCACTTATTCCTTTCGGTTCAAATGAACCATCCGTGTCCAATATCCACCTTTGGGGTAGAGGTGGAGGTTCCAATGTGACGAGAGGAGGAAGGTTTCGCAACCTTCTTGACCTTCTAATAGGTTGTTCCTCCACAATTGAAAATTTTACAAATCAAACCCTAAGGCCAACTAAACACAAGCAAAACCACAGAGCACACACTATAAAAAATCCTAAAGCCTCAAACAATCAGTCAAGGGTGAAATATATGCTTTCCCGAAGAAAGCTGAAGAACGATTACTTGGCATCCTTGAAGTGGTTCTTAGGCACAAGCGAGGGAATCACCCACCTCCCTCCTACACTTACAACAAGGGTTACCTTCCAAGCCCGTCCAAGGTGAACCAGAAATAACCTTTCGGTTTACCTAGGTATGAACCCTAAATGTCAAGAGACTAAAGGCTACCTTAGCTATACCAACAGTATGGGGGGATAGTTGCAAGCCTGACTCGTACACATGGGCAGGGTAGCTGAGCCCGAAACTCTGTCTAGGACAGAATCCCCAGATGCGTAAAAGTACTGATTTACGTTTTGACAAGGAATCAGAGGGTTATCTCCTCAGTCCAATGCCTCCACGCAGCCTCGTGCTTGACTCCCTTTTGAGAGGAGCTTCCCAGATACAATTGATAAAGTCAAGAATTTACCTAAAGAAAGGTCCACTACATCTAAATTTTAACACTTATGGGAAGTTTACACTTCCTATCCCACAAGTCTAGCCTGAGCTAGTAGGTGAAAGGCCCCTAAAAATAAAAATTACTAGTAAATTTTAATTATTGCGTTCATTTTAAAGGGATTTTCTTACTCAGAAGGAAATGGAGTGATGAAATATGGTTTTTTTGACTCGATAAGAAATAAAAAAGTAAAGGTGTATTTTTCAAAGCAAATGCCACTATTAAAACAAACTTCTTTTTCTTTTTGTAAATATAAATTGATGAACAAATGCAAGCAATAAAGAGAAACTAAGACTATGTTTTTGTAGTTTTTGAGATTATATTTTTAAAACTAAAATGAAAACTACTTATGCAAAGCAAATGCAAAAGCTTGAAAATGTTTTTCTTTTCACTTTTTAAAAATTCTCAAACTCTACTATGCACCTAAAATGCACTAAACTTGAGTATACTTGGATCAAATCAACTGTATAAAATAAACAAACTGAAGTAAACATGTCAATACAACCAAGAATCGACCAACAAAGGGAGACGGGAACCCTAACTTGGGTGTGTACAATGACAAGAAATCACTGTAAATCATAAAGGTAAGTGACAAACCAACCACTATCGGAAGATAGAATGGAAAAACAATGCCCAAAACCCTGATCACTGATTCGGACAGAGACACTTCAACCTATAACCCAAACAGGCCAACCTACTTCAAAATACAAACAGAAGACAATCCAAACACAAGAAACCCAAGGGATTTACAAGAAAGCACCAAGCGTGGTCACTAAGGTCTTCAGACTAACTGCATAGTATCCATAAAGAAAGCCAACTAACAAACAAGAATTACACAAATACAGGGACAAGCAAACCCTAGCCTAAAAATACCTATTTCCAGGCTTGTACACGACTATGTATAAAGGAAACTCGCGTACTGTACACGACTATCCAAGAGAGAAACCTGTGTATGCAAGCCTCTGTACATGACTGTGTAGCAGAGAAACCCGCGTACAGGTACAAATTTTTTCTCAAAAAAAAGAAAAAATCCACAAGGCTTTCAAACACTATGGTAAGCATGAACCAAGATAAAATACCACACACAAACTTCAGAGCAAAACTGGTCAGGGGTGACAGAAACAACCTACAGCAGTCTGGGCTCCCCAGCGGAGTCGCCAGTTCTATTGTACAGGAATAAACACCTTATAGCCGAAGGTCTAGGGTTACCAACATACTCATAGAACTTGCAGGAAATCAACTCTAGAGTATAGAAAAGGAAATAGGAATATAGAAAAGACTCACCGATACATGATGGTTTATCCTGGCTTGTCCTCTTCCACTCTACTTCTCCTCAAAAGCCTTCAGGGATGCTTCTCCTTCACCTGTTAAGAACAAATCCTCCAAATGCAAGATGATACATGTATATAAAACATGTTAGATAAATCATATACAGAGTTCTTAATCATAAATATTCATCAAACCATGATACATGAAAGACATTCAAAGCACATATGGAAGAAGGATTCTCTTTATTAACAATAGTGAATAAGTTCAGATTACAATGCAATGCCTGAGACAAGGACTCCTTTGCAACCAAAGGATTCTAAGTTCCACTACTCCAAAGACTTCTGAATAGACTCCACCAGCATAACTTTGCTCTCCAAGTATCCTCCCCTAATACCCTCCCCAAGGCCTTTATTTATACTTAGTGAAATAAGGCAGGTTCAAGGGTTGAGGAGGTTGAGACAGTTAAGATGGTTATAGTTAAGGTCTTAACAAATCTCAAATAATCACGATTTATTATTTTTAATGTCAAAGGGAGGTGTACGCGAGTACTAATACTGGCAACTTGCGTATGACACGCGAGTTTCTCTAAGGGAAACCCGCGTACAGATCTATACGCGAGATGCAATTGCCAATACTCGCGTAAAACACATGACATGCTTTAATAAAAGGTGCATATGTACGTGATTTTCATATAGGAAAAGACGCGTACAGAACTTGACACATTCAAAGGTAAAAATAACCAGCTAAATGGATGATAAATGTAGTTCATAATATGCCCATCTATAGTGTTTTAGGCAACCTTCAATCCATAAATGTCCTTTTGTGTGCCAACATAAAGAATGTCGGCACTCGGATGGAGAAGTTCCATTTAGGTAGATAACACACGCTCTCAAAGGAAAAGAGCACTCGTTTGGTGGATCAACACCTGGTGGAATACAAAAGGTCACTTCATCCTCCAATTCATCTCAAAAGGTTTCTTCACTATTATCTTTCACAATATTGAGGGTAAGGAAAATGTCTTTAACAATGGGGCATACTTCTTCAATTCGGTAGAACTTTACCTCCATTACTGGATTGAAAAGTTCATCCCACAAAAGGAGTATTTCATGTTTTCCCTTGTATGGGTTTGTCTATACTCCCTCCCTTATGAATACAACAATCAAGATACTTCAGAGGGAATCATGAACACCATAGGTAAGTTTGTCAATGTCTAGCCACCAAATCAATTCTCTATATTGTATACACAAGGATATGCATATATATATGAATATATCTCAAACACTTCCAAAGGTAATATATGTTAGCCTCCTTGACTTAGACTAGTTTCATCCAATTGATTATGAGGACATCCCTTTTAGATGTCGAAAATACCATGAAAATGGACACTTATTTAGGTTCTTACCCTTAATTTTCCAATTAAAAATATGAAAACCTTAAGAGCTCCAACTGTGGAAGGATTCACTAAAGAAACACTCAAGAAATGCCAAACCAGGTTCCCAATTCAAAATGAATCAAACTAAGGGATTGAAAAAAGAAATATATTTGAGGAATTAGACAAAGAAAACACCTAGGAAACCAAAATTGTATAGGAAATAAATAAAGCTCCCAATGTCTCTGTACCCAAGGAACCAAAAAGAAGAAAGATAATCCTTAGGCACATGACATATCCCAGACAGACAATATAGAAATATTAAAATTAGAAACAAAGGAGGTAGAGATTACTCAAGAGGAAGATATGGATATTGAATAGATCAAACTAGAGGGATTGGTAATGGCTTGTGAAAGGAATGATACCAAATATATACCATCCCGACAAATACAACTATTACATGAATTCCTTCAACAAGTTCAATCACATCAATTAGATATTCAAGAAGAAACAAATAATAAAAATTTATTCAGAGTAAACATGGTACGTATAAAAAAAACAAATGCATCACAAGAACAATACAAGAGGAAGGAAACATAAAAACCAAGTGAGAAAGGAAACATAAAAACCAAGTGATCAAAAAATTAGGGGTTGTTTTGATAGGATCACGACAATGTGAGTGACTTTAACCTTATAACGTCTCTAGTAGAGGAAAAAGGAGAAATCTAAAAGCTACACTGAGGTGGTGATGCTTTCCTATTTCCCATTCATGATCTCCATTTAGTATATATGAACTCAATAAATGGCCATTTTAACAGGAATAACAAAAGAGAAGAAAATAAATATATAGCCTCAATATTGGATCGCTTTTTTCTCCCTTAAAAATTAGTCATGACAATCATTAACAATAAACTCATTCATTCTTTTGGTAGCAGGCTTAGACCACTAGCATATCTACCTCGAAATGGAAATATCTAGCACACCCAAATTTAAGCCCTTTCGCTTTGAATTTTTGTATGAATCCACCTTGAATTCCAACCAGATATAAAGGGTTGGTCTCATGAGGAAGACATAGTGCAAGGTTCTTCCATGTACATATTTTAGTAGTTCCTAAATAATCTTAAGCTAAGAATAAAAAAATGGAACAAAACCAACTTTGGTAACATTTTTGAAGCAAAGAAAGAGTTGGAAGAATCCATGGAAATGATACAACAACAAATCATTTTGGAAGGACACACAGAAAACTCATTTCGACAAGATAAAAATATAAAGGAGCAACTCCTAAAACATAACTAGGAAGAGGAAACATACTAGAGACAAAAGTCTAGAGTGCAATGGATTGAATATGGGAAAAAATTACACAATTGTTTCACCAATGCATTATTAAGAGGATAGAACAAAAAAATATCCACCTACTACAAGACAATCAAGGGAACATGCTGGTAACACATTCTGACATAGAATATGAGCGCACTTCTTACTTTAGAACTCTCCTAGAAAAACCAAATCCATATAGGTCGCAAGCCTTTAAGAAAATAATGCGAAACATTTTGATCTTGGTTACTCTAGAGCATAATAGAATCCTCCTTCAATCCATATCACTACTTGAAGTTGAAGCTGCTGTCAAAGAAATGTCGAAAAATATATCACCAAGAACAAATGGTTTTATGCCAATCTTATTCTTGCATGCTAGTCAGTGGTGAAAGAATATGTTTGATAAATTGTAGAATACTCTCATCAGGCCTCAATATTTCTTCAAATCTTTTAATTTCACCTTATTGACTCTTATCCCTAAAGAATAAAAATCCCTTGACCCTAGTTAGTTTCGACCCATTTCTCTCTACAATGTCGTCTACAAATTATGACTAAGGTCATAGCCAATATCCTAAATCCTCTATTACCTAAACTCATCTCTAGAAATCATACTTTATATGAAGAAGGATTTCATATAATGGACAGCATTATCCTATCACATGAAATCATTCACTCATCAAACTAATGACATGCATGGTCATCAAACTAGTGACATTTCCAAAGGCTTTGACAAGTTCAGTTGGTCTTACATTAATCAAACTTTTTTAGTATTTGGATTCTATTCGCAATGGGATAATTGGATCCTCTCCCTTACCTCCTCATCCCTTTTCTCTATTTTTATAAATAGTATGTCCTCCACAACCTTTTATGCCTCCAGAGGTATAATCCAAAGTGACCCTCTTTCACCCTTCCTTTTATGCTAATGGATGAAGGTATCAATAGAAGCATTCAAGGTTCACTTGAATTCAAATCCCTTTTTGGAATTAAAATTCACCCCAATCAATCCATTCATACTCATATTTAGTTTGTAGATGAGACAATGTTAATGGGAATCCTTGCTATCAGAGAAGCCAGATCTTTCAAGCAGATACTTTAGGATTTATTTGCAACATTAGGTACTACTATAAATCTTCTCAAATCTCTGATATTTTTCCTTAAAGCTTCATTGAACATTACACATTGGATTTCTAGACTAATGTGTCATTAGAGGAGCTTCCTTCCATCCAAATATTTGGGTTTGCTACTGATCAAGAAAGTTGTCTGAAACTCTTCATGGGAAGATTTGTTGTCCAAATTAAGAATGCACCTATAAAATTGGACATATCGCACCCTCAACTTGCCGGGATGACTCAGTATAGTAAAATATGTGATTAATTCAATGCCTCTGTATTTATTCTAAATCATGGTTTCTCTTAATTACATCTTAAAAGAAATTTTAAACATGCAAATAAATTTTCTTTGGAATGGAGAAAATGGAGGAAAAAATGGGCAATGGTAGCTTGGGCATTGTCTACTTACCTAAAATAGGTATTTTGGATCCTAATATTTTCAATTCTATACTAGGAGAAAATTTGTGGTGGAGGTTTATAACCAAACTTAAAGCCACATGGAGAAATATTTGGAGGAAAAAATACAACCTAGTAGACAACACTTAGGATTTGATCTGTATAGTAGGCATCATAACAGGCTCGCTTATTTGAGCTCAACATGGAATAAACAAGATTCAATATATAAAGACTATTTCTAGGATATAAAGGATGGAATCTAAACCCATTTTTGGGAAGACACAAGGAAACATCTACCCAAACAAGGAGATTCATCAATATTTAAGGAAATTCAAACTAAAGTTGTAGCATCTAGGCACACCCACCTAAAGCACTACATGAATACTTCAACACTCTCTGAGGAATGGAGAAAATGGATATCCATTGATGAATGGGGAGGGATAATAGACCACCCACAACTATTAGACATCTTGGAACATCTTCAAACACACAAGAGTAAAAATAAAGAAGGACCAAATAAAATAAGATGGGGTCACAAACCATTTGGAAATTTCACTACAAAAGAAGCCTACTCCCTATACTGGCAGGTCACACCACTCTACAACCTGAGCCTATATGGAAAAAATATTGGACCTAATTTTTTTGGACCAAAATATCAACTTTCTTATGGTTGATAGCTCAAACCAATATTCTCATTTGGGATCAATTGTGCAAGAGAAATTTTGAGGGCCCCTCATATTGTCACCTTTCCCACCAAGAAGAATAAAAATCAAACATTTGTTCAACCAATCTAGGTACTCCAATAGGATTTGGGACAAGTGAGAATCAATACTTAGGAAGACAGATATAACTGGAGACATAATAATTCAAACCATATGCAATTGAAGTGAAACGCCCTACCTCAACCCCATCAGAAACATAGCATGGAATATTTTTAATGGCTTTGTCATCGAGACTATTTCGAAGGAATGCAATAGATGAATCTTCAAAAATACTGAATAATATCCTACTCATGTTTGGTATCAAATACAAAACAACATTCAAGAAATCCTCCAACTAAACGAATGGGCTGAGGATGATCACAATTGCAACAACATGGAAAGAATCATTTTACAAGCTTGGAAATTTCAACTAAGAAATATATAGACCGCAACTTGTCCTGTTAACTCTCACAAACAAGCATGCATACTTGGAACCCTCTTTCCTTGAGGGCATGGTCTCAAGTGAGCAGATCAATTGGAGATACACTCACAAATCACCTCTTTCTGTGTTGCCATCCATACCTTTGAAAAAATGTGGCCAATATTGCAAGATATGGGGACCAACCAAGTAAACCATTCCATTGTTTTATTAAATTATGTTGTTTAACTTTAAATTGTAAAGACATCAATTCTTAGACAAATTCACAATATAAGTTTTTGAATTAAGTTATTTACCTATATTGACTCTTTGCATGTGCAACAAAATGGCACAAAGCATTTGGTAACCAATGTAAACAATTGCAAAAATTTGAAATTCAGGTCCGGCATCAAAATTGCAGCTCTTTTGGGTGTGAACGCAATTGATCTTTATTTGAGCAGATTCACACAGAGAAGAGAAATCGTTTAGAGCAGAAACAACTAAATGATCTAGTATTTGTGCAATACAACCTCTGACTCAGGAACAACCAATTAATAAACAATATACCTAATACAAATCCCATTATGTTGGATGCTATAGATCCAACTCTCAAATTTAGTAGTGGAGACCCAAGTGCCATATTTTGATGATGATCTAGATATTGAGCTGTGGGACTTGTTGGAGGTTCCATTAGATGCAGATCCTCAATTTTCGATGCCATCAATTCATATAGGTGTAGGTCCCGATATCTAGGCATGGAAGGCACCAGTCGACCAGGACCTTATACTTAAATTCGACAACAACGTAGGCATTCAATCAATAATACTATTGAAGTAGAAGATGAACTTGAGCATGAGGAGCTCGAGACTGAGCTAGATCATGATGCCTTTCTTAGTCCTTCTCATTCTTCTTCTTCTGGTTCTAGTTCTACTTCTATCAATGGTGTTGAGTTTGAGTTTGATCATTTATGATGTATGACAATTGACTATGTAGTCAGTAGTAGTCCCTATTATGTAGTTTCCTATGTAGCATGCTTTTTTGGACTCTACAGGCCATATAGCCTATAGGCCTCATGGATTATGTATTTGGCACCAATTCCAGCTTCCTAGATATATATTGCATAAAACACTTTGTGTCATTTTGATATATTGACTCTCATATGGTATATACATGAGTAGACTTCGGATATTTTGTCTCTAATTCCTTGGAATCATGGAATACGATCTTGAAAATGTTGTTTTATTTAAAAATTAAAAATTTTATGTATTTTTGAATTAACGGATCTATTAAATTCAAATCCACGAATTGATGACTAAATTTGGAGTTGACCCTCAAGTGGTTTCGAGTCCAATTCCAATTCCAATTTTTAAACTATGTGTTTAATCAAAATATGACTTTGTTTTGTTTCATTCACTCACATAACAAAGAAAAAAAAGAATGGTATAGCATGGGTGAAAATAGGGGATAAATACTCTTAACAAAAAAGAATGGTATAACATGGGTGAAAATAGGGGAAAAATACTCCTTTTTCCCATTAGTTCATATGCACTCCAAATAATTACAAAACACATAGCTCGAAAGAGGTCTTACCACCTTTTAGAGTCTTATGGATGTCGTATGTTGCTTGGGGTAAGGTTGCTCAATGGTATGTTGTGATAAAGGCTCAAAGGGTAGGTGGCCTCCTGGATAGAGCCTTCCCTAGTGGGCTTTGGGAATTCTTAGCCCATGCTAATTTACAAGTTTCTGGTATATTTGGCTTGCGAGTTGTTGGGTATACCTTTGGGAGGTTGTTGTTCCCATGGTTAAAAAGCATTGTATTGGATATACCTTAAGATATTGCTATTCCCATGGGTTAAAAAAAAAGTTTCAAAACTGATTAGAAACTGAAGAAATATGACCTAAGACAAAAATATGGTTGTACATGCCACACAGCAAAAAAAGAAAGATTAAAGCAACTCTTATGTGAACTTATTGTAAACGGGTTTTCTCCCATTTACATACCTGTAAGTAGAAAGAGAATGTGATCAGCTTGAGGTGACTAATGGAAAAGGAATACTTTAGTAAACCAGGGTAAGAAGAAAAAATCTATGAAACAATATCTACTCACTATATAAAATGTGTACAAAATAACATTGAGGGGTTGTGGTGTATATCATTCTGCTATATCTTCTGAGGTTGCTTGTATTTTTACATTGCTCTATATTCCAGATTGCTTGACCTGTTAGTATAATATTTACTTCTTTTACGGTGGCGTATGAATACTTCACAACATTATCTTGGCCAAGGTAAACTTAAACTTAGAAAGTAATGAACAATGTTATGGTTCAAGTCAATAATAACATTTCACTATTTAATATTAGCACCCTATCAATATACCATTGTCTCAAACAAAAGATCTAACAAGGCTCAAATAGATCAAGAAGGTGTTGAGATTCAATATCTGCATGCCTTCTCTAATATTCATAAATGTTATATAGTTTACATAGGGATAAACGCATTAAACACTATTCTGGTTGGGGAATGGATATCAAAGGATCTAAAATATTTTTGAAGAAAGTATTTGGATAGGACCATCTCTACAAATAGGTTTAATTTCTATCTCAGATCAAAATCCACCAAGTCATATTTTTTTGAAAGGGATGGCTACTATGCCTCAGGAGAGGAAAAGACATATGTCCTGAAATATGTCAAGAAATGAACTAGAAAGCTGTGAATAAACAATTTTGAATTTTGTAAACTGAAAAGTTTTACTAGATGCAATTTCGATAAAACACCTTAACTTGTTTTTTTTTAGAATTCGTATCATTACTTTCCAAAGGGAAGAAAAAATATGGATTTTGATGTTTAGGGAGGAAAATATTTGTTATAAGTAAATAACATGCTGCAAGAATTTGATTAAGTTAATTTTTTTTTAATGAAAATATTTTAATGGAATTTTATAAATGTAATATTTTTTTTAATAAAAATATTAAGAAATTTTTTCTATGAAAAAAATAAAAGTCGTGATCCTATGACCTCCATGCCCAATATGAAGTGTTACCTGGATCAACCATCCCTAATGCTCTTCAGGCCCTAAAGCAGAAGATAGTCTAGAATGTTCTGGAAGTATCGGTAGGGTTTAGAGCAGTGAAGAATATTTATTTTTTTAAACTACTTAAAAAAATTAAGAGGGATTACATTAATAGTCTCAAGAGTGTAGTCATCAAACCTTTATATCCTAACTTGCTTTCCGAAAGAAGAGAGCCATCATGTGAATATCTCTACATACATATGATGTAGACAATTCAGAATTTAAGTCGGTATAAAATTAATTTCAAGTGACTTATATATTAATTCTTAAAATTATATAAGTTAAGTTATAAATGATATGTGTTGTTACAAATAATTTTTTGATTTTGTTTTTTTTTTTAGGAAGAAAAAAACATTTCATTTATATTCTATTAAGAATCAAAGGGCATCTATAGTACCTACCCACGAATGGGTTACATCCAGGAGAAGAATACAACTAATACATGAAAATTCACCTCACTATCAGTAGCAGCTGGGGGGAATAGCTGATAAATAAGGAAAGTGGTCCCATCA
Source organism: Pseudotsuga menziesii (assembly GCA_001517045.1). NCBI lineage: Eukaryota > Viridiplantae > Streptophyta > Pinopsida > Pinales > Pinaceae > Pseudotsuga > Pseudotsuga menziesii. The sequence goes on along the minus strand of LPNX010098958.1, from coordinate 406,903 downwards.
GTAAACTATCTCGTCATATAGCAGATATGTCAGGTAAATCATATCTACCGTGTCCCAAAGAGATCAGACTAGCAAGCTAAAAGAGCCCATTCCAAGTGCCTCTAATAATCACAAAAAAGGATAGGGAGTAAGCTCCCCAAACAAACATCAAAATAGCTGATAGGTCCCATGAGTGACCAAGTGGTCCTTAGTAAATTCAGAGAAGCAGCCAGATCCCAGAGCCAAGGAGAGAGCAGTTTTAGAGAGGCGGTCTGCAATCTGATTATGTTCACAGTAGATATGACAGAATGACAAATCAGGAAAGCAAGAAATAAGCTTTCTAGTTTTCCCACACTAGTGAAAAAGTTCAGGTGGGGAGAGAGCAATGGATCCCTTTGCCCATTTGATGATGACTAAAGAGTCACCAAAAATATGGGATAAGGGAATCCCCATCATATGGGAAGTATGTAAAAGAGGCCATAAGCCAAGTAGTTTAGCTTTGGTGTTGGTGCTATCTCCAACCCCCTTCACAAACTCAAAGAAGTGTGACTCATTCAGGTAAAGGCTGAATCCAACACCACCCAAATTAGTTGCAGAATCCCCATCAAAAAATCCACAGGGAAAGACCATGCATGGAGAAGGCCCAATCTCCCTGATCTTATTTTTTGTGACAGCCGGAGGACTCTACAGTTGCATGAAATATTTTATCTGGTTTAGAATGTTCAGGATAGACATTTTTTTCCCCTCAAATATAAATAAGTTCTGAGATTTACAAATGGCCCACATCGTGTAGAAGGGGATAGTCCAGTGAACAGAGTACCTTGAGTATCTAGTAATCCATTGTTCAATGTATAGGCCAAGTGCAGCAGCTCATGGAGGAGGTGAAATATGGAACTGATCACATATGTGGGACAAGACATTCTTCCAGAAAGTGCAGTGGGAGAAAATATGTAGAACTGAATCTTCATCATAATTGCAGAGTACACAAATACCCGGTCCATACCAACCACATTTTTGGAGGTTATCCGAGGTGAGGATTTTGTTCCTCAAGACAAGCCAGATAAAGCATCCAATCTTCTTTGGCATCATGCCCAACCATAAGAATGTATGTAGCCTCCTGCTAGAAGGAGGGAGCAACGGATTCATGATGCATTCATAAACTAATTTGGCCGATATGGAGCCATCATGTTTGTTAAATTCCCATAAAAGAGTATCAGACTGAGAAGAGAGACGAATGCCATAGAGTTCCATTCCCTGTGTATATGCATCCCAAGCATCTTTCCAAGCACCATCAATACATAATTCCTTAGTCGTGTACCAGTATTGTTGAGAGTCAGGTAAAGTATTGCATGCCTGGGATAGGGTAGTGATATTCAAATCCTCAAGGAAGGTTCTTAACCCATCCAGGAGTGAGCTGGAAGAGGGGGATACCAATGACAGGATCAATACCGATAATAAAATCTGTACCATTCCCCACCTACCATGCAATATTGCAACCCAGCCAAGTAAGAGTCTGGAGAAATCCCTTCCAGATGATAGAGACCCCTCGTGTGCTGAAAGTTTTCCTTCTAAGCCAAGCAACCACCGAGAGATATTTTAAATATTTGTAGGTAAGAACCCGATTCCAAATACCATTGTTCATGAATACCATCCATAGGTTCTTAAGACACAGAGCAGTGCTAAACCAGTGTAGATTTTTAATACCCCATCCCTTGTTCTCTGTTGGCCACGAGAGACTCTACTAATTAATCAAATGATACTTACGGTTATTGCCAGTAGAGCCCCATAAAAAAGAAAACGTTATGCTTCTTAGCTTATGAAGAATGCACAATGGGATGGGCGCTAATCCCAACCAATACACCAGAATACTGGAAAGCACATCTTGAACCAATATCAGACGGCCACCCAGAGAGAGTAACTTATGGGTCCAGTGACAAATCCTTTTCTCAAATTTCTGCACCAGCCAATTCCAATCACTTACCCTGTATCCCAATGGTTTCAAGAAATAACCAAGATATTTAAACCTCGATACAAGAGGATCCATTTGATATGGAAGGACCCTAGCAATGTCCTGGAACATATCATATTCAATATTATTGAACAGAAAGCACTATTTATCCAGACTAATACACATCCATGAGGCCTTGTAGAAGGTACTTAGTATAACATCAAAAGCAATCCATTCCTATAAAGTACCTATACCCATTAAGATAACGTCATCTACAAAAAGGAGGTGGGTAAGAGTAAGTGAGGAAGTGATCTTAATACTTCGAATAAGGCCATGGTCCCTTGCATTAGATATTAAGAGGCTGAGCCCTTATATAACAAGGATAAAGAGAAATGGGGACAGAGGGAAGCCCTGTCTGATGCCCCGAGAAGCTGAGAAAAACTTTGAAGGGGTGCCATTGACAAGGACAGCAAAATTTGTAGAGGTGAGGCATCCCATGATCCAATTAACAATCAGGAGTGGAACCCCAATCTGTATCAAAATTAGATGGATAAAATACAAATTCACATGATCAAAATCCTTAATCAGATCCAACTTGAGAATGAAGGCACAAATATTATTAGTCTTTACAGAATGGAGAGTCTCCTGTACAACACCAATAGGCTCAACGATCTGTCAGTTCTTAAGAAAGCCATATTGTTCCTGAGAGATACAACAATCCAGGGTAGGCTTGAGTCATATAGCAATAACTTTGGAGATCAATTTATACAGCAGATTACATAAGGAAATGGGCCTGAAGTCAGCAAAAGAGGAAGGTTTATCTTTTTTGGGGATCAGTGCAAGGAAGGTGGAATTCAGGGAGGGAGGGATAAAGCCCGAAACCCTAGAGAAATATACAACATCCAATAAATCATGTCCCATAATATCAAAAAAGTGTAGGTAAAACTCAACAGGCCATCCATTTGGGCCAGGGCTCCTGTCTTTTTTGAATGATTTCAGAGCTAACTCAATTTCCTTCAGAGATACAGGGCCAAAGAGACAGAGGGCACCATCATTGGAGATCATGTTAGGGTAAAGCTTCACTACCTCGAGTTGTTCCAGTAAGTAGGTTTTTTTATCATCACGAAATATATGGGCAAAATGTTTCTGTCCCAACTCCTTAAAGGCAGACTCATCTTCAAATACAACACCATTCTCATTAGACAGTGACCATATCATGTTCTGGTTCCTCCTCCCCAAAGCCAACATGTGGAAATATTTGGTGTTCGAATCACCGAAAAGTGCCCATTTGGTTCGGCTTTTCAGTTTCCAAGTCAGAAGATAGTGCTCCTGAATCTTCTTCTTTTCTGATCTAAGAAGTGCTAAGGACTCCTGGTCCTTGTGGGAAAGGTTACCAGCAGAGGATCCCGAGAGAAGTAAAATAATAGCATAGTCAAGACGAGTCGACACAGAATCCATCTGATAATTTTTGTCCTTGATCCAAACCTTAACCTCCTGCTTGAGAGAAAATAACTTGTGATATAAGGTGTCAATATCAATAGTAGAACCCCCAGGGTTAAGTATATACCACTTCCCCAAAAGCCATTGATTAAAATCAGGATCATCGAGCCATGAGTGGTTGAACTTAAATGGGTAATTGCAAGGCCCCCTCTGTTTATTCCACTCAAGGAAAATTGGAAGATGATCAAATATATCAGCACAATGAGTCCACACCCTATGTACCCCTAGGGACAGGATCAAGGATGATGAAATTAAAAATATATCTAATCTCTTACTGATGCCCTCATTACCAGAATGTCCATTCCGCCATGTCGGCCCAGCCTCAAAAGGTGCAATATCCACCAGTCCCACAAAGTCAAAAAGGGACTGCAAGTGAGTGGAAAGGGGATCAAGAGAGGCCTTGTTTCCCCAAATCTCAGAGGAGTTCAAAATCAGATTAAGATCACCACCCAGGACAAGATTCAGAGTACTGAGAATAGCACCTTTGTCTGCCTTATCCTAGAACAGTTCTCGATTCCTATAGGGACCATACACATTAAGGATGGCAAAGGGTATAGGAAGACCCTAGAAAGTAGCATGAACTAGGATAGCAGCAGACATCTCAAAGGCCTGGCATTTCACTCGCTGAGGATTCCAGGCCATGAGGAGCCCTCTCAAGAGGCCAGAAGCACTGGTGGAGCAAAATTCCCAAGATGGTAGGATTTTAGAAAATGCAAGTAAAGCTGGATAGGTGCTACACAGGGTCTCTTGAAGGAGTATCATATCCAGACCCAGAGAGTGGAAGAGTTTGCAGAGGAAAATATGTTTGGTCTTACCTCCAAGACCCCTGACATTTAGGGACAAAATCTTCATTAAGGGGCATCCTACTGGGGAGACAACTCTCTAAGTCCCCGGGAGGGTAAACCACGGGAAACATCTTTGATACGAACAAATAGGGGTATATAGGGAGGAGAAGCAGTGGAGAGGTCTCCCTTCAACTTCTCCTTTTTCTTCTTCCAAACAGTCACATTCGCAAATATGATAGAGTTCAAATGCAGGGTGTAGGAATCCTTAGTTGAGTCTGTATCTAAAATTCTTTTAGAAGAGGGTGGAGTGAACTGTATTGGAGGTGAATTGGCTACACCGAATGCGAATCAGTTTCAAAAATATACTATGATTTTCTCTAAAAGGACCTCAACTTGATGCTGGTTGAGCTTCCTTTAAAACAATAAAGATCGATAACGGTATGTATCGCTAGCTTCTTCTTTTAATGCTTTCATTCGCATTTCATGTTTTTAGATGGAACATGCAAAACCTTATAGGGAACCATGGGAACCACACCAAACCCTAGATAATAATTTTCCTTTATATCACTCTGCTGCCTCTATCCTTTGTATATCACTTTGTATCACTATCTCGCCTCTATCCTCTGTATAATTTTTTCAGTAGTAAGATGCAAACCTGTAATCTCAAACCTGAGTAATATGCCAACCTGAGATTCTTAAAACCTGAGTAATATGCCTGCCTGAAATTCCAGGAACCCATAGTTAATCATTAAACATTATTATGATGAAGCTAAAAATTATAGGCATTATTCATAAAAAAATTATAGCTATTTTATTGTTTAGGTATTTTTTATACTTGGCCTTAGAATGTATATGTTATGAGATTTTCTGCATAGATCTTATTCTTTGAGCTGATGCCTTCCAAAAAAAATAATTAATATATAGGTTTTTCTTAATTTGGAATGGTACATTAACACAGTTACATAGTATTCATCCACTTTATAACTTTCAAATATGGCATTCCAAATTTCTTATATTTATATGTTTTATTATTAATTTTTAAAATAATAAATATTAGAGATATTTATTTTTAAAATGTATATGTTTTATTATTATTTAATATTTTGAGGTTTTTATATTAGTTTATTTTCCAAAATTTATATTGGTAATAACTAAGTATTATATTTAATTAGTATATCATAATAAATTTGTTTGTAAGATTGAAATTGTAAACGGTAGATTAAGATTTCTTTCCTAACCCGTTACTAACTAATAAAACACATTAATACTACTTCTCAAATTTACAAATATAACAAAACATTAATGATTACCATTTTGGATCCTGTTAAAATGTGGGTCTATTAGTTGAAAGGCATGGTGTTTAAATTTGCCTATAAGTTTAGAAGAATATGCATCAATTTATTGAGGTTGAATCCTTTTTTTTTCATATCATATCATGTATGTGAGGAAGAAGAAGAGAAGGAGGAGGAAGAGGCGACCAAGGAGAAGGCATAGGTGGAGTGGGAGGCACAGGTGGAGGGGGAGGAGGAGGAATAGTAGTAGGAGGAGGAGTAGCAGCAGTAGGAGGAGGAGGAGTAGAATTAGAAGTAGGAGTAGTAGGAGTAGGAGTAGGAGGAGGAGTATAGG
>LPNX010098958.1:365858-400277 GCA_001517045.1 Pseudotsuga menziesii | reverse complement strand
AGGGGAGGGGGAGATAAGAGGAAGAGTAGGGGCGAGGGGAGTTTGAGGAGGGGGCAGAGAGGGGGAATAGGGAAGGGGATGCATAGGAGGAGGAGTGGAAGGAGAAAGGGGGGAGGAGTAGAGGGAAGGGTGAGGAAGGAGGAGGAGGGGGATGTTGCACCTAAAAAATCCATTGTTACCTGATTACCCTTCAGAGATCCTGGTGAGAGATTCTTATGGTGAAATTTTTCCATCCTTGAAGAGACCGATGCTTTTACCTAGGTATGATAGAGCATCGTCGGTGCTTTGTCCCTTTGAGAAAAGAGCATCGAAACCTTTTGTTTATTGACATTAGGCACCTTCGGTGCTCTTTCCCTTTGATCAAAAAGCATCGACACCTTTTCCACTTAATCCAAAAGCATCGATGGACTTAAAACAAGGAAAAAGAATATTCTAGAAGCTTCCGTACGAAAGCCTCTGTCAAGTTGGTTCCTACTAGCTAGGGAGAGGTGGCATTCTCCTTCTTCACCTATAGGGATCATCTCCTATCCATTTCCTAAGTAAATATCATCTCAATTGACCTGTAAATGAAGCCTTCATGGAAGGAGTGAGGGGAGGTCAAAGAAAACATCTTTACGATGTTGGACTGAGATCTGGTTTAGAGGCAAGTTTGAGTGAGTCTGTGTGTGAAGAGATTGTTGTGAGTGAGGAGTATTGTACGTCCATTGTGGAAGAAAAAGTTGGAAACATCAAGGCTTTGGTTGTAGCTTTACCTTGTTTATTCATTAACACAAAAGTGTTCCCATTTCCCATACTTAATTTGTGTCAATATCAATTAAATATAATTAGATTCCTTGATCACTAGCATAGATTGTTAATTTATCATGTTGCTCTCATATTGTTGCATTGTCTTTTGATCTTTCTTTACAGGTATTGAAGATGGCATGTAGAACACTGGAACAAGAGAAAAAGCATTCAGATATGAGGTATGAGAGTGGTTTTATGTTAAGTAAATTAACTATCTAGGGAAAGGATATGTTGTTGTGGTTTTTTGTTCTATGCTTGTATCATACAGGGTAGAGGAACAAGCAATGTACGCACTGGTTGCATAATTCCTTGAAACAAAATTGACGACCGTTCTGGGGATAGCTTAATCCAGTCAGATCTAGGGTAGATCCAGTTAGATCTGGAGCAGATACAGTTAGTTCTACAACTGTTGGTAACTTTCTCACTTGTGAAATTTACATTTTCTTCCTTAGCTCATTTCAATGGATAAGGTGAGTGATCCATCTTGTTACTCTATCAATTGCCTCTTTTGAATTTTTTTTTACTTATATCAGTCCAATTCATTCCATTTTTTTGTTCCTTGTGCAGATCTTTAATTTTTTTATACTTACAAATCCGCTAGTGGACTTAGCCCGATCTAATAGAGCACCATTGTTCCACAGGCACCTTTTTCCTCTTGATAGTCATCAACTTCAGCACCTTTGCTCAATTTACATAGAGTTCCACCAGCACCTTGTTATGGTGAATAGAAAGCACTGACCTCTTTCCAGTGCTCTAGTGCAGCCTTCTCCTGCAAGCTGAGGTAGGTCTGATACTGCTTGTAAATTTTAGTTTTTGACGATTTTTCTTTCTCTTAAATTTTTTTGTGTGATTTGCTTAAGTGTTTGATTCCCAAGTCTGGTGGTTTTTTCAGTCTGATTATCATTTGTTGAGCTTAATTTCAAAACATTTGTTTTCTCTTTTAGCAAAGGAGTCATAGTGAAAAGGAATTGTGTGAAATTACAGTTTTATATTTTTTATTTATGTGGTCTATTCTCTGAAGAGTTTATTTTGAAAAATAAGACTTGTATCCTCTCTTAAGTCAGTTTACTTTAGTTTCTTTATGTTCTTCCTATTTCAAAATTATATTCAAAAATACAAAAAGAAATTAGCTACCTTGTCTTATTGATATAGATGCTTAGAAAAAGGTTATCCTTGGCTTACATGAGTGTGTAGAAAAGTAGATCTTTTTGGTGTGATTAAGAAAATTTAATTTTGATAAACATTAGAATCTCTCTTTTCTTTTCTTTAATTAGAGAATTAGAATTCTTATTGGTGAAAAAAAATTTGTGTTTGAAGAATTGCTTTTAGGTTTTGAGAATTGAGTTGTTGAAAATAACATGGAATTGGTGTTTTTGGAAGAAGAAATAAAGGTCTCTTCCTTACTCTAGTAAGTTCTCATTGAAGGAAAACGAAGTTGCATCACATATAGACTATAATATACATCTTGAAATACACCTCACAAACATTCATGAACCATCAAAATAAAATAAACAGTAGCCTAGGCTAAAATTTATAGTAGTTTGATTGATAGGATAGAGATGTGTTCTGACGTCTTCAAACATAGGAGTTTTTGTTTCATTCTTGCACTGCATCTCAGGGTATGTGTGGTTCCTCCATGTACCATCGGTATAGAGAAAAACCTTTCACATACCCTTGAGGTATATAGAAAGGCACTTCACATACTCGATTGTATATCAGAGGGCCCCTTTTGAATAGTTGTGCATTAGACATCACTAATACGGATTTGAGCTCCCACGTACCTTGAGTATATTAGGAGACCCTTCTAGGATTCCTTAACCATATGAGAAAATCCTTTTGACCATATTGTTGGAGCAATACATCGATAAGAACACTTGGGGAGCTACTACGCACATGATGTCTAGGTAATCAGGTGTTTAGGAAAGGGTACGGTCCCAATTCTGCTTGTCGTGTTTCATTGTTGGACCCTACGGTATATCACGAGTTGCAAAAACCTGACAATCCTAGCGAGGAACTGGCTATGTTCAGACCATCTTGTCATTTAATTTTTCCTATAGCCTTAGCTTTCATAGGTTTGTTTGTGTGTGTTTTCATCTTTTTTGAAACCTATAGTAGAAAGTCTTAGCCACCATCTTAGCTAACCAACTTGCGAGACGCTCTCGTAGGTTGCAGGGTTTACCATCTGACTCTCCTCCTGTTGTGGAAGGAAATGAAGGTGAAACCATTGAATGAACAACTTCTACTGATGATCGTATAGAAAATACTCCATTTACTGGAACTAGAGAATAAGTCTCTGTTTATGATAATCCTTTGGTCCAACAGCCTCTTGTGGATGACAAAACCTTTCACTTTCCAACTGAAGGTCAACCTGGCTCATCGAATTAGACATTCGATCACCCACCTGATGAAACCATAGAGGAATAATATGGTCCAAATTCTTCTTTTTGGAGAACCTCCCTAGGCCAATCCATTTTTGAATATGGAACAACTACAACTGAACCGAAACCATATGTACTTACCCCTTTAAGACAACTCATTCAGAATGCTTTGTCGAATGTGGAGTTCTTCTAGAAATCTATTGAGTGTTTATGGAGTAAGGGAGATCATTTACAAAGGAGGATTTTTTATTCTCTTCCCCACCTCACAGCAAAAAATCCACCTAGATACCATGCCCTTTGATCACCTCAAGTAGATCTTGTCTCAGGGTCACCGACCCAAAACTTGGTTACTCAAAATCTAGCTCAAACCTCCACTTCCACCCCACCCAGTAAAAACACCCCATCATTTTCAAATTCCACGATAGTTTCTACACCTGGGGGGAATTCTCATACCCAAGTAGCTTCACATACTGGGGGAACTATTTATAGTATGGGGTATAATTTACCAACGAGACCACCTGTAGTAAATACCCCTCATCCTAATACCACTATGGTTGTACCTTCTTCTGGATAGGGAGGATCTTCATGGGTCCAACCCGTCGTTATTCCGCTTTCCTGGGGATATAATTATCCTCAGAATCAACCACCTACGGTTCATTAATTTTTTCCACTAGCATCATCAATGACAGTTTATCTTGGAATTCCTTACCCCGAAAATGTTATTGTCCCTTGGGGCAAACTGAATTGGTCTAATGTCCCATCCTATGGAGGAGTTTTTGTAAACACTGTTGGAGGTCATGGAGGTCCACCCGAAGGCCCATAGCATGGAGGACCCTTGAGAGGACCAGGAGGACCTAGAGGAACTGGAGGATAAGGAGGATCTGGTGGAGCATCTGGAGGTCCTGGTGGACCATCTAGAGCAACCACCACCATATTTGTTCAGATTGATCAATGATCCTATAAATCATGACCCCTCATGGCAAACCATTCCGATTAAGTTACCTTCAGACATACCTAAATTCAATGGTAAACCTAGTGAATACCCTAAGAACCATGTGATGAATTTTCATCTATGGTGCTCATCAAATTCTCTGATGGATGGTTCAATATTTCTACGGTTATTTCAGAGAACCCTCACCGAAGTGGCTACAAAATGGTATATAGAGATACCTCAACACTCTTTCTAGGATTTTAATGCTTTAGAAATGGTATTTTTAACTCATTTTCAGTTACCAATTTGGTACGAGACAGGTACAAACTTGTTAACCTCGCTTCGCCAAACTACTTCCACCCATATCTCCGATCATATACATGAATGAAGACAAATAAGTAGGTTGATTAAGGCTCCCATTCCTGATCAGTTACTTGTTGATTGGTTTACAAAATCCTTACTCCCCTCTATTTCTAGCGATGTCTCCATGGTAGGTGTTGTTACTGAGGAGAAGGCTATTAGTCGTGCTCAGTACCTAGACTTATTCTATTCCCAATCAAGCACTTTGTATGATTTAATTCCTCATGATCCTTGTCCCACATCCGATCCTTCATGACCTATAACTAAACCACCTATAGATGGAATTCCTGGTTCAGTTCAAACTCAATCGACGGTAAAATATACCAAAAAGAAATATCAATTGGTTGCACCAGTAAGTCAACCAACACCACCACCCAAAACTACACCCCTCTTTCTTCCTCCAAAGTAAACGCGGTTCAATCCATTGAATATTTGGGAGGAAAGAAGAAATGTAGAAACAAATTGAAAAAATCCGACAATCAACAGGAAGCTAATAGAACACAAAATATTGATTCAGATTCTAAATATAAGAGAAATGAAAAGTATCCCTACCTAATTTGTGGAGCTAATAATTTCACCAAAGAGTGTCCTCGTCGATAGAAAGTTAACAAATTTTTTAAAAGTTCACCCACCTCAGCAGTTCTTACAGAGCATTTCTCCACCCAACAACAATTGATTGATCATCAATCCTTGCATGGGCCTTCTTCATCTTCCATCGATGAAGTAAAAATCATGTCAACTGAGATGATTAACCTGAATACTTGAGCACGTAGTTATGACCCCCATGCAGAAAAGAAAACTGATGAGGTTCCATCTAATAAACCTTCAGCTTCCACCCCCCTCCAATCAACAATCTTCAAATTGAAAAAACTATACATGATGTAGTTTTTCACCCACCCAAGAGTACACTTCGTAAGTCCATTTTTAATCCTAATGCACGTGTTTCCCAATACTATTATATAGTATAATATTTGTCCCATGAACCCTACACTATGTTGGCTCTAGAGGTACTCCAAACTTTTCCCACACAGTGAAAAAATTTGCTAACATCCCTTGGAGCTTTGGATCCCTAGAATAGTAACATCATTTCTTTCAAGGTAGAAGACTTAAAAAGTAGGCTCACATCAGTTGGATTTCCAGTTATCCACAAAGGTTGCTGGAAAAAAAATATGTCGTACCGTATTGGACGAGGAAGCCTCTACTTTGGTCATGTCTCTATCTTGATGGAGAGCCATTGGTTCTCCTGAAATTAATCGTTCACCTACTACACTAAAGGCCTTTGATGGTCATGGATGTCACGTCCCCATCCCTCGGACAGGTGAAGAGGACGCGACCAAAACCAATACAGTCGGGCAAACAGCCCCATGAACATAAACAAGGATTAAATGCTGATATTAAATTTCTTAAACATACACAGCAGGATGCATGATCCATCATACCATGATGCATAAAACATCAACATACAGCGGAAGCAACACCCATACATTACAGCATTCATCATGTTCATATTTATTCATTTGACATCAATGTAATTGTAGAGATGGAACAATCAGGATTACTTATCTTTCAAGGAAGAGTCCCGCAACCAGCTACATTGCTGCAACGTTCCACCCAACCATAGGCCATCTTGCTCATCAATCTCTCAGCAATGCTTCCACCCCTGAGCTGGGCATGATTCTTCCAAGGATAAGGGTCAATGCAGGCGTACACATAGCCAAGGGACACAATCAACAAACCAACACCCCTGGTTTTACCAGGCCATCAACGGATTGGCGAAGCCAGCACAGTCCAAGGGACAACCACTGCATGCCAGCAGCAAAACAACCCTTCACAGCCCTATGAAGAAGCAAAGATGACCAGGGATAGTCCCAAACAAACGATGAGCACAGCTCAAGCCCACAAGGAAACTCAAAGTTGTTCTTGGCCCTAACATCGCCAAAACAACTCAGCAACAACACCCAAACCAGGGTATATCAGCAGCACAAAATCACAATGAGTGATGGTAACAATCCACAGTCTCAACCCCAAGGAAAACTCAGCCAACGACACACACAATTCCCCAATGGAATGGCTAGGCAACATCACATAGTCCACAAAACAGAGGAGGCCCAACAAGTGTGGGAGTCAACAACCCACCAGCATTCGTGATCCCACAAAGCAACACACAATTCCTCAATGCAAACGTTGAGGAAATTTACACATCTACAGTCCAAAGTGGAAGCAGAATTTGGACTCACAACAGCATCCCAAATCATGGGAAAACAACAGCAACCCAAAACATACACAACAGCCCACTCATGACATGGGAAAAATGCCCCAAAAGTCTGTGCGTGAGTGCAACTTGCACCCAACTGCAACACATAGAGGAAAACAAAATGCATGGCCGCAAATCAGTAAGGAAAACTCACACGTACAGTCCCTGAGCACGAAATAGCTCCTACACCTGAGAATCCCAAGCGACAGCCATGATTTCTCTTGTCCCCGGCGTGGGAAAAACCAACGCAGAGTCCCTGCGTGTGAACATGAACAGACCACGACCCTGCGTGCGAGCAGGAAAACAGACCATGAGGAAGATGGTGGTGGAGGTGGAGATCGAGCGTGCGTGAGGAAGAACTGAAAACCATGGAAAGAGTGGAGACCAGGCGTGAGAGAAACGATGGTTCTCCACTGGGCATGCGTACCATCTGAACTGACAGCATCCTGCCAAAATCCATGCCTCCCCATTGCCACGTTTCCTCATGTAATAACTGCCCCCAACTAACAAAATCAAGACATTGAAGAGGTTGACAAGGGAAGATGGCATAGACACAACAAGGTGGTAACACATGGGGTTTTCCCCCATAACCAAGGTTTGACATCCCCCGCCCCTTATCCTTTGGAACCATGCCCTTTTCATTCAACGTTGCACTGTCGTAGCTGGTTGTGGTTTTAGTTTTAATTGATGTGCATATTTACATGATGTCGAATTATAATGTGCCAAATGGAACGATCAACCATCGGCAAATATCCCCATTGTCGTAACACACACACAACCAAATCGATGGTGGGGATTTTTCCTTGAGCTCCTCACCACGATTAATTACAATATATACATCATGCAAACGGGGTCAAAACTGGGGACATTACATTCCCCTCCCCCTTGGAGTAACACCGTCCTCGGTGTTCCAGTACATATATATACAATACATATATAATTGCACATCAAAATTTCAAAATTGCAGATCTATCCCTCGTTCAATCATTTACTTTGAACGTTCAAGACCAAGCGCCTCGGCTTCCATGGACTTCTCCTACTGGTTCTCAACTTCCAGCTGATCCCGAAGTCTAGGAACTTTGCAGCTATTGCCTTCATCATGTTCCCTCATTGGGCAGTCCTGGCGTAAATGATGCCCTCCGCATCTCCAGCATCTCACTGGCTGCTTCATCTTTACCTGCTCAATTTCCTTTGAGTTTTCATGCCTGGACCGTTTCCTATCGGGTCGCTTGGACGAATGTCCCATCACTGATCCACCTTCCTTTCCTTTGCCGATTGCTCCCAGAAGGCTTTTCACCTCCCTTTGCAAACCAATAGAGTCTTGCAAAATCTGGTGGTTCATTTCACTCTGCCTTTTCTGTAACTTGAGCATCTCCCCAAGATTTTCTTGGGTCTTGGCAATCACTTGAAGGAGACTTCCGGCTAAGTCCAACAACTTTTGATCTGCTGCCATATTCAATGTGCACCACCTGGTTTCACTTTTCTCACCTGTGAAATGCACCATTGAAATTTTATCAGACCAAGCATAATATAGACATTAGAATCAGTCAATTAATTACCCAATTGGCATGACAATCCAAGTTTCATCAAGGAAACTTTCATATTTTTCATGCCTTCCCAATAGGCACATGAGCTCATTCATGTCCATTCTTGGGCAGGAAATTAACTATTCCAGCATTCACAGATTTACTTAAGCAAATACACACATTTCATTCTCAATCATACGTACATTCAACAATCCTTTGTTTTCTCAATGCATAAACATATATATATATATATATGTAATCAAAAGGCAAGAGAGAGAAGTAATATTTTTTCCCCTCTTTGTTTTGTTCCATCCTGGAACCCACACCATCGCAGTGGCTTTTCATGCTCTCAGCCTCTTTCACTTCACCATGAATGCTGGACCAATCTCTCTTGGTCATGACACTTAGTGTCTTTGGTCTATTCTAGACCTCTAAACCATGGAGTCTCTCCACATGGTTTGTCTCGGCTGCTAGGACTCCCCCGTCTTACTAGCACCTTTTTCATTACCGCTCATTCCGAGCTTTCCAGGACAGTCACATGTCCACATGCACCCTTAGGATGCTCTCATGGTCCTCACTCAAGCGATACCTATATCCAAACATTGAATAGATTCACATGTTTAGATTATTCTCATCAGTTTTATCTTGCTCTAGAGATAAACATCATAACCAATCATATACACATGTATATTCATAAGCAAAATAATCCAATACTTATCTATATTATGCATTCCCTCGTTCGTCCACAGGATCCTGCTTCGCCTTGAAAGCCTTGGGATCGCCTATGGACTTAGATGTTAGGTCAGCACGCCGGCTACTCCACAACATCAAATATTTAATGTCCAGCCAGTACATTCTCATGTTGACTGGGCTTGGAACTTTATCATGACCGTTTCCATGTCTAGGATCTACTATGGATCCTCAGGCATATCACAGCCCATCATACACTGTTACCACCATACATTTATATCAACGTACACTTATATCAATAATAACCCTTACTCCGCAACCCCTCACAACAACCATTTACCATTTTTACCTTTAGCCTGTTAACACAAGCAACAAAAGCAATACAAGCAAACTCATCAGTGTTATTGCTCAAAAACTGTAATCACATTTCTCATCATTCACTATCAAGTATTGAGACAACAGGAGTGTGCCCACTCCCTAGGGTGTAATCAATATTGAAAACCCTTTCATGACTCAACATCGGAAAAGTGTGCACTCATTCCCGGTGTGTGCCATGCAATCCCTATGCATACTCAAGCAATCAGTCATAATGGATATTAAATCAAAACATGTTCTGCATATGGAATTTAATAATTAAACATGCATATTCTTAGCAAGGGTCATAGAACACTTATCCATTTTCCGTCACAGTATGCCTTTGTTAAGGAGGAATGGAGGCTCCTTTCCTGAGTTAACAGTCCCTCAGTTAGCCACCCCAATCTCCTTTTTATATTTCACATTCACACATGTCTTACCGACATAACCCATACCATCTCACTCATGTTATTTACCAAACATGCAGTGCAGATGAGACATTTCAAAATGTCTAATGGCGTTTCACCCGAAACCCATTTTCAAGGGAAAACATTCCCATGATGTTCAATGGCTCTTGTAGGTCATCACCCATGATCTTCCTGCAGTGTGTACCCCTGACACATTCATCAAATAGACAAACAGTCATTCATTACTTGATACTACAATCCAAATTGATTGTTCCATAACCAAGCAATGACATTAGAAATCAAATTCGTTAGGAATTTGCGATTCTATCTACTACAGAAATTGACTTGTTCAATTGTGGGTTTCTTGTAAGCAGCACTACTATTCCCATTACAATTTTTTTTTTTATGCTTACTATCATAACATTAATACCCACTTACCATGCGTCCCTCCTGACACAATCTCATACAAGCCAACAATGATTAGTAGTCGTCAGTACTTTCTTAAATCCGAAATTCACAATTCAAATTTAACAACCCATCATGCATGCCAACTAATTTCTCAACCATGAGACTTCTTCTCATAAATGGTAGATTCTGGAATTGGTCGGGGTCTTACCTCTCACTGCCATGCTCGAATAATCTACCTGAAACATGAGTTTCAATCAACCAAACACAATATTATGCAAGCCAACAGTGGCTAGTGGTTGTCAGCAATTCCTCAAATCCGAAATTCACAATTCGAATTTTAACAACCTACTATGCATATCATATGGTAGATTCTGGCATTGGTCAAGATCTTACCTCACATTGCCATGATCGAAATAATCTACCTGAAACATAAGCTTCAACATCCCAACACAAGCTTATGCAAGCCAGTAGTGACTAGTAGTTGTCAGCAATTCCTTAAATTTGAAATTCACAATTCAAATTTAATAAGCTCTTTCACATGGTAGATTTTGGCATTGGTCAGGGTCTTACCTCACACTGCCATGCCCGAAATAATCTACCTGAAACATAAGTTTCAATCAACCAAACACTTGGTAAGTCTGGATGCATATAACCTTTTCATTGCTACAACCATTACTGAAGCATTTTCAAAATTTATAAAAATTCAAATACTTCCAGCTGTTAGTCACATCAGTGTTTATCAAAGCTCATTTACTTCATGCAATCATTATCATATTATCATTGCAAGATATAGTCATGGCACTCATGCACTTAAATGAAGTGTTTAGATACTCCTTACTTCACAAGCATATCATTCATACCACCTTGCTCTTCCATAGAGCATTTATGGCGGCCAATTGATCATGACTATCCTGCATTCATAACAACCTTTGAAACAGTTCTAGAATTATCATCAATTCATCATTTCAGTCATTAGTCATTCATAATGTCACATGCATTCATCTCGATGCATTCAACATACCATGCATGGCATAACCATGTCCACTTCAGATAGGATGCATTACTATAATCAATATCATCAACATATATAGGCATGACACCTTTCTACATTCCCATATTCACATGGTATGAGGTCTCTTACCTTTACCAATCCATGGAATTTGCCATAAGAAAACTCTTACCTGCATGGGTTTTACTTACACCCTTGTCATGACCAATTTGATTGGTCCCTTTGCAGGAGTTTGCAGAATTTTCTCACCAACTTTTGTCCTAGACTTGTTGCTTTACCCCTTCTCCATAGGGTTGTTGGTTTCATTCATCAGCATCAGCAGCATATTCATCTGGGTCCATGTCATCGTTGGTTTTTCCACTAATGCCAACATCAAGGCAATAACTATCATTAGTGGCTTATTATACATATATAATCTTTAATATCCTTTCCAACATGTAATATCCTATGCATGCAATACATATCCTCATGCATTTCATGCATAAACTTAGGAAATGTAGTTATAATCAACAAGATAGAGTTTTAAGAAAAACTTCCCTTTTCAAGTCTTTCATCCTGGCATGGAACTACTCTTCCACACAGCAGTTGATTGAATTCATAGTCCTTGCTACCTCTGGGCATACAATTGTCCAGATTTGTCCATATGATAGCAGCGCCCATCATTAGCACTTTGCTGGTTCATGCTCAGATTCTGGTGACTTACCCTCGTCCTCTACTAGATAAGATTTCCAATGCCTATCCTCATGCTTCATTCCGACCTCGGGTGTGAAAGCTGCACCATTTCTAAGAATGAGAACTTTCACTAAATCTTTGCATTTTACACACAACTGTATTTTGGTCTGTAATGCTAATTTCAGCCACCTCATTTCCGATGCACCATTAATCTTTTATGAATTTTGGGTTTAACTAATTTTCCCAAAACATAGAATTTTCTTTTCACATGAACGACTGTCTTAGGGGACGACGGGGGTCAAGGGGGCTTGCCCCCTTGTGGCCGCCACTGCAGGGCGGGTCGAGGGCAGCACCCTCGTTTTTTTTTTGTAAAACTATGATTTTCGCGCAATCTAGCGCATAAAATCTCTGCCACTTTCTCATTTTCTGGCCCATGAAATTCACTGAAAAAAAAAACAGCTCAAAACCCCACTGAAAAATAGTTGAAATCTGCTGGGAAATCCTACGGAAAAACTCAGAATTTTCCTCCGCAGAACTGGCTCCCGAAACAACCAACCATTCTGCAGAATCGGCTCTCAAACCACTAATCCTTTCGTAATGGCGGCTCCTGGAATGCTTTCCCTTTCCGATCGGCGTCGGCAGCCTTTCTGGTTGGAAGCTGAAATGTTTTCGCTTCCGTAACGGCGGCTCACGGAGCGCTCTCTCCTTCTGATCGGCGGCTCTCGAACCACTTTCTCTTCCGCATTAGCATCAGTAGCCTTTCCAATCGGAGGTTGAAATGCTTTCGCTTCCGCAACGGCGGATACTCATTCACTTTCTTCTTCTGGCGACCAATATTTTCGCTACTTAGAAAAAATTTTGAACTTTATTTTACCGCGTCGGCTGTCGGTGGTATTTCCAAATCGGAAGGCCAGTGCCTTTGGCTTCCACAACGGTGAATGCACTAACACTTCCTTCCTCCAACAGTCAATGCTTTCGAGCCCTTAAACATTTTGACGGCGTCAGTTATCAGAAGGCTTCCCCGTCGGACGCCTAATTGCTTTTTCATCCGCAATGGCGGACGTCAATCCACTAACTCTTCCTCTATGTTGAAAGTCAACTTCACCCACTCTTTCGCAATGGCAGAAGTTCACTTCAACAACTCTTCCGCAACGGCGGAAGCCCAATTCCGTTAACGGTTTCGAGGTGAAACACTTAGTCAAATTTTTTGCGGATTTCTCCAAACGGTTTCGGTGGGCGACGGTCTTTATCATCGGAATCCTTAGGGCTTTTGGCTTCCGCAATGGCGGAAGTACCTTCCACTAATTGTTCCGATTGGGGAACATTTAGACGAACTTTTCAAAATTTAAAAAATTTTGTCTGTCTTTCTTCTTTCCGCCGAATATAACACATGTCGGCAGTCGGACCACTTTCCCGTCGGATGCTTAGTTGCTTCTTCTTCAAGAACGGTGGACGCGCAAGCCATTTCCTCTTCCGATCGGTGGCTGTTTACATCGGAAGCCAAATGACTTTGGCTTCCACAACGGCGGATGCGCAAGCAATTTCTTCCTCTGACAGTCAACGACTTCCGAGCCTTAAACCTTCTTTGATGGAGTCGGCAATCGGAGGACTTTTCCGTCGGGCATCTAGTCTCTTCTTCATCCACAACGACGGACGCTTGATCCGCTAATTCCCATAGAGTGTGCTTCTGCTAGCTCTTCCGCCACAGCGGAAGTCAAACCCACTAACATTTCCGCCACAGTATAAGTCAATTCCGCTAATTATTCCGCCACAGCGGAAGTATTTTCCACTTAGTGCTCCGATGAACCACTGTTCAAACACAGAATTTTTTTTTGAATTTTTCCATTCATCCACTATCATCAAAGCTGCTGTTCTGCTGAACATAGAAGGTAATTCCACCTTTTGTCAGTGCATCTTCTTGGCCCATAGAGGCCCACTGTTGTAACCTTGAGCTCTGATACCACTCTGTCACGTCCCCATCCCTCAGACTGGCCAAGAGGACGCGACCAACACCAATACAACCGGGAAAACAGCCCCATGAACATAAACAAGGATCAAATGTTGATATTAAATTTCTTAAACATACATAGCAGGATGCATGATCCATCATACCAAGATGCATAAAACATCAACATACAGTGGAAGCAACACCCATACATTACAGCATTCATCATGTTCATATTTATTCATTTGACATCAATGTAATTGCAGAGATGGAATAATTAGGATTACTTATCTTTCAAGGAAGAGTCCCGCAACCAACTACGTCGCTGCAACGATCCACCCAACCATAGGCCAGCTTGCTCATCAATCTCTCAGCAATGCTGCCACCCCCGAGCTGGGCATGATTCCTCCAAGGATAAGGGTCAATGCAAGCTTACACATAGCCAAGGGACGCAATCAACAAACCAACACCCCTGGGTTTACCATGCCATCAATAGATCGGCCAAGCCAGCATAGTCCAAGGGACAACCACTGCATGCCAGCAGCAAAACAACCCTTCACAGCCCTGTGAAGAAGCAAAGATGACCAGGGATAGTCCCAAACAAACTATGAGCACAGCTCATGCCCACAAGGAAACTCAGAGTTGTTCTTGGCCCTAACGTGGCCAAAACAACTCAGCAACAACACCCAAACTAGGGTATATCAGTAGCACAAACTCACAATGAGTGATGGTAACAATCCAGAGTCTCAACCCCAAGGAAAACTTAGCCAACGTCACACACAATTCCCCAATGGAACGGCTGGGCAACATCACACAGTCCACAAAACAGAGGAGGGCTAATAGGTGTGGGAGTCAACAACCCACCAGCATCCGCGAGCCCACAAAGCAACACACAATTCCTCAATGCAGATGTTGAGGAAATTTACACATCCACAGTCCAAAGTGGAAGCAAAATTTGGACTCACAACAGCATCCCAAATCATGGGAAAACAACAGCAACCCAAAACGTACACAGCAGCTCACTCATGACATGGGAAAAATGCCCCAAAAGTCTGTGCGTGAGTGCAACTTGCACCCAACTGCAACATACAGAGGAAAACAAAATGCACGGCCGCAAATCAGTAAGGAAAACTCACACGTACAGTCCCTGAGCGTGAAATAGCTCTTGCACCCGAGAATCCCAAGCGACAGCCACGATTTCTCTTGTCCCCGGCATGGGAAAAACCAACGCAGAGTCCCTGCATGTGAACATGAACAGACCACGACCCTGCGCGTGAGCAAGAAAACAGACCATGAGGAAGATGGCGGTGGAGGTGGAGACCGGGCGCGCGTGAGGAAGAAATGAAAACCATGGAAAGAGTGGATACTAGGCATGAGAGAAATGATGGTTCTCCGCTGGGCATGCGTACCGTCTGAACTGACAGCAGCTCACCAAAATCCACGCCTTCCCATTGCCACGTTTCCTCATGTAATAACTGCCCCCAACTAACAAAATCAAGACATTGAAGAGGTTGACAAGGGAAGATGGCATAGACACAACAAGGTGGTAACACATGGGTTTTTCCCCCATAACCAAGGTTTGACATCCCCCACCCCTTATCCTTTGGAACCATGCCCTTTTCATTCAATGTTGCACTGCCGTATCTGGTTGTGGTTTTAGTTTTAATTGATGTGCATATTTACATGATGTCGAATTATAATGTGCCAAATGGCATGATCAACCATCGGAAAATATCCCCATTATCGAATACACGCACAACCAAATCGATGGTGGGGATTTTTCCTTGAGCTCCTCACCACGATTAATTACAATATATACATCATGCAAACGGGGTCAAAACCAGGGAGATTACAGTGGATTTCAACCATATGTATTACTTCCCTCTCTCCAAATAGAACTAGGGGGAAAATTAGTTTCCATTCATGTTGAATTTTTTGACACTCCTTTGGATTACAACCTTCTCCTAGGTCACAACTGGTTCTATGCTATGCAAGTTGTATCTTCATCCATTTCTTGGATTTTCTAGTTCCAATTCCAAGGAAGGATTGTTACGATAGATCAGTTAGATTTCATTTCAACAAATGCCATTTCAAATAATGCAAACAACGTTCCGCTTCTAACTACCCCACAATATCAGAACAATGGAGTAGGCCTTATTAAAGACTCTACTCTCATGGGATTCTTTCATTTATCAAATCCTCCTCTTGTTTCATAGTCCACATCCATAAAAATGATTTCTACCCACTTTCTACCTCTATCATAAACAAAGGTAAATCCATTGTTGAATCATCATCCCTTAGTCCTTTCAAGGAAGTATACAATTCCATTCAAACCACCAGTGAATCCACCATCAATGATCATTTGTTGGTGTCCTCCGATCCTTATCACCTACCATATTAGCTAGAACACCCCCCCCCCATCTCTAGATTATATTTTGCATACACTCCCCTCTGATGAATCCATCATGGAAGTTCTGTCTCTAGAAGATATGCCTTGGAAATATCATCACCATAGATATTCTTTCTTTCCACCTTTCCATGTGGTAGAATAGCAATTCACATCTGTGGTTTCTTCTTATATAGTCATGGACCCTCAGTCATGGTGTTGAACATGAGGGTAATTTATGTAATATTACCGAAACCATTCCGATTGATATATCAGTGAAGCCTTGTGTTTCAGAGAATATTCAGATAGGCTAGAACTCTTCACCTTCAAAGGTTCATTCCTATATGACCTTATTCAAGGACTTTAGAGATGTCTTTAATTATACCTATGAAGAAATTTCAGGGATAGATCCCTCCATTGTCATTCATGAGATTAAAATCTACCCTAGTGCCTAGCCAGTTAGACAAAAATTAAGCTAGGTACATCCAAGAATAGAAGCAACCATCAAGGAGGAAGTTGAAAAACTTCTCAGGGATGGTTTCATTTACCTTGTTCCCTTGACTGAATGGGTGTCCAACATAGTTCCCATGAACAAAAAGCAGGGTATTATTAGGTTTTGTATCGATTTTCAAGATTTGAATCAGGATTGTCCAAAAGACAATTTACCCACCCCCTACATCAATCAAATTATCGATAACTGTGTCTGGAGTGTCATCTTTTCATTCATGGATGGATTCTCCGGCTATAATGATATCAAAATTCTCCCTTCAAATCAACATAAGACAACTTTCATTTGCCCATGGGGGACCTTTTCCTATCAAAAACTCCCGTTTGGCTTGAAAAATGTTGGTGCTACATTTCAACGTGCCATGTCATATGATTTCCATGGTATCAAACACATTATGCAACCTTATCTTGAAGACCTTCCTGCTCATTCAAAGTAGAGGGATCACCACGTTGATCATCTAAGAGGTATTTTTCTTGGATGTTGCGATTTCAACATTTGTTTGAACCCACATAAATGTGTTTTCTGTGTCGAAACATACTGACTACTTGGTTTCATCGTGTCTAAGGATGACATCTGTATTGACCCTTATAAGATTGAATCCAACTTGCCTCTACCCGCTCCCACCAACGTAAAAAAAATCCAAAGTTTTCAAGGGAAGGAAAACTTTTTACATCGTTTCGTCTGGAACTATGTTGAAAAGATACATGGTTTCATGTGGTTGTTAAAAAAGGATACTCCTTTTGTTTGGGATGACTTGGTGCAGCATGCATTCAACAATCTCAAACATGCTCTTACGCATGCACCTGTGCTGCAACCACCTGATTATATAAAGGATTGTTCCTTGTATGTGGTTGCATCCCTTTAAACTATTGGTATGGTCCTAGTTCATGCTGACGAACATGACCAGGAACATGTGATTTACTATGCTCTTAAGAGTATTCTAGACTCTAAAACCCGGTACTCACATGTGGAGAAAATTGCTCTGGCCACGGTCATCGCAGTCCAGAAGTTTTGTCACTACATTCTACTCTGCACAACTACTCTCTATGCAAATTCTAACCCCATGTATTATGTCTTGACTCGCCAGGTACTTGGTGGAAAATACTCACGCTGGATTGTTATTCTCTAGGAGTTCAAGTTGGAAGTTGCTTGTTTTTGTTGAGCTTATGTGCAACCTTCCCCGTGTTATTGAGGGAAAATAGCCCATCGATTCATTACTTGATGAATATTTGTTCCTCATTAGCATGACTGGTCCCTAGTATGGATATTTTATTCTATATCTCCATACTCAACAATATCAGCCTAATTCCACTCATGATAAGCATCGTCACATTTGCCACTAAGCTAAGCATTACCTCATTTTAAATCCTTATAACATCGTGGTGTTGATTTCGTATTATGATGGTGTCTCACCCATGAAGAAGGTGAATTATTCCTAAATGATTTCCACTATAGAGCTTGTGGTAGCCACCTCTCTGGGTTGGATACTGCCCAAAAGATATTGTGCATAGGGTATTTTTGGCCTTTGATTTTCAAATATTGTTTTGAAACTATCAAGAAACACCCACCCTGTCAATTATTTACCTCTAAGAAGCACACCCATCCATCTCCACTTCATCTTGTCATAGAAGTTGGCCCTTTTGCAAAATGGGGCATAGACTTTTTGCACTGAAGACCTACCTTAGCTGAGGGCCATGGCTACATTATTGTAACTATGGACTACTTTATGAAATGGGCTGAGGCTATGCATACATATGCCGAAGACATAAAAACAAGTGCTTTGTTCCTTTTTAACCATATCATTTCTATATTCAGGATTCCTACGGCCATTTTGATCGATCATGGGTCACATTTCCAGAATAAGATGATGGAATAACTGAGTACAAAGTTAGGGTTTCGACATGATAACTCTACACCTTAATATCCACAGGCCAACGACCAGGTTGAAGCGATTAAAAAAGTTTTAAAAACCATGCTTCAACGGATGGTAGGGTAGGCTAAATAAAATTGGCACTTGCAACTATTTTCTTTTCTTTGGGCCTATAGGAATACTGTAAAAACTTCCACTAGTTTCACACCATTTCAATTGGTGTAAATACTAGAGGCCACTCTCTCGATAGAGTCTGGAATTCCTTCTCTAAAGCTAGTTGTGGAACTTTTTCCCAACATCACCATAGAAGAAGAACAATTTATGTATTTGAACAAGCTTGACGAATTACACTATGATGCTTATTTAGGAAATGAGGCACACAAGCGATGAATGAAATCCCAATATGATAGATGTGTTCAACCCTACTCGTTTAATGAAGGAGATCTGGTCTTGACTTATGACAAGAAACACGATAAGATGGGGGAAGGGAAACTAGAATATATGTGGCATGGGCCTTACATTATTAGTTTTGTTTTGGAAAAAGGTTCTTACGAGTTAATCCACTATGATGTGATACCCTTAGGAGAGCCTCGCAATGGGCTCTACCTCAAAATATACTATGCCTAGGTCATCTAGCATAGGCTCTTTGTAAATATTGTTTATAGAGTGTTGTGTGTCTTGATTTAAAAAGTGTGGCTTTTTTGTGATATAAGATGTGTTTTTCTCACAACCCTACTTATGTAAGTCCTATGTTTAATGGATAGACGACCACTTTTATCAATTTCACGGATAATGCTAATAGTTACACGTGGAACCTTGCATCGACGGTTTGGGCACTATACTCTCCTACAAGTGATTTGGTGAGTTCATGGGTTGTTTGTTTGGGTCCCTCCACCAACAATATCATATAATATCATGCAGTGATTGGACTGTTGATGAAATCCCTAGCTAATGATTTAAGAGATATTAGGGTTTACCTACACTCATAATTACTTGTGCATTAGCTAAATCGAGTCTACACCATCCGAAACCCCCTACTCCTTCGAACATTTCAAAGGGTTGGGATCCTAGAAAGGTATTTTGAACAAGTTTCGTGTCAACACATTCCAAGACATTTAAATTATGTGGTAGGTTCCCTAGCAAATTTTGTCCTTGATTGGTATAATGCTCATAGTTAAGTTCATTACAACATAAAAAGCATGCATTTGAATTCATAAGTAGGCATACATTCACACATCACATTTTGCAAACACATATGTAAATAAAGTTTGTCATATATATATATATATATATAAAGGTAAAGTTGAGATACAAAATGTGATATATATAAAGGTAAAGTTGAGATACAAAATGTGTTGAAGCATCAAGCTTTCAGATCACCTAATGTTTAGAACTGTCATAGTTTTAAAACATATATATATGGGGCAAAAACTGAAGCCTTGAAGATTTCAGTGTAAATACATATACAAAAATGGAAAATCCTCTATGGAATAATCCTTGCACGGGTGCTCATGATAGCACACTATGGCCTGAGCCACTCTATGCAGTATCCTAGCAAAGCATCCCAAAACTCCCGTGGTATGACGCCGGTGTTGTCTAAGTAAGTCATCAGTAGAGACACCTGGGACCCCTACAGTCAAGCGCTCCAGGTTCTCCTCAATCTCCCCGATCTCCTCGTCCACCTTATCGAGGTGTATTTCTATCTCTTTGACCGCTACTCACTTCTTGATAGGCGATGCTTCAAATGGATGAGAAGGTCTAATGTCTGCACAAGTCATTTTCACACATCTCAACATTACAAAATAAAAATCAAATAAAAATTGAAAAATTAAAAACATGAACAATAACATCTTTCTTACCTCGATTGTGCCACTCCTATTCCTCTAGTAATGGAAGTTCAGGGTCATCACAAAAATATTCTCCCTCATAAGTGTAGTCTTCTATCATATGTAACTGGTTTCACAACTAGTGAAAGAAGACCAATCCATAAGCAACCTTCGAACTTCCACCACTGTGACGGTCCATGACAAATACCCACCTGAGCATCCTGCATTAGAGGAAATTTGGGGTCTAAAATGGGCCTTATAATAAAATGATCCAACAATAAGTTCTTGTGAGTTGGAATTCAAGAACCAATAGAATTGCAATAAAATGATTCAACCATAATGGTTGAATTGGCATATTTGTCATAAAAAAAACTACTTTTTTGTTCATATTTTCAACATATGTCCCTGTGTTTTTACTCAAATTTCGATCGGGAAAGCTTGTTGGATGTGAAATTTGATTCCACATCCAACGTGTACACACAATGCATACTTTTGATGGACCCCACTACCTCAAAAACAAGAAATACCTAAAAAATGTGATGATGACATCATCATCACATTTTTTCAGGTATTTCTTGTTTTTGGGGTAGAGGGGTCCATCAAAAGTATGCAATGTGGGTACACGTTGGATGCAGAATCAAATTCAACATCCAACGAGCTCTCCCAATCAAAATTTGAGTAAAAACATAGGGAGATATGTCGAAAATACGAATACAAAAAGTAGTTTTTTTTCTTTTTTCCTCCAAAATTAATAAATATTATTCTATTATTTTACTTATTATTTTATTATTTTAACTATTATTTTGTTATTTTCCTTAGGATGCCCATCTTAGACCTCAAAATTCCTCTAATGGTATCTTTGGCATCTAGCTTGCTCACAGCTACCTGGGGCCTCATTAGTGTTACCCTCTCTAAGAAGAAATATACTATCACTTCCCCATATCCAAATCGCATGATTTTACCCTGTCTACATTTGTGTAAATGGTCCTTTAAGATGACCAGCATACCTTCACACCAATTGAATATTATGTGTGCCATACATTCTATGGTGTATAGCATATATGCCCTGGTGGTCAAATTGGCTGATCTGGTCCCTACGACCTTTCCAATAGTGTAAATCACTGTCCTCAAAGGTCGATCTACTATCCATTTGATAGGAATTTTTCCCCTTGGAAAACTATCCCCAATGAACAGTACCTGTCAATCAGATCATCCTGTGTGAAATCAATGTCCCATGGGGAAGACATAACTACTTATCTCCCTCTATGAGCCAACCAGGTCACAAAGTATATGTAATCTATGTCAATGCTCAATGTGTGGGTCCCAACCATGAAATGTTGTTTGTCAGGGTCCCACATATCAATGATGTACTCTAGAAGGCATATATAGGCCTTCATTCCAGGCACTCTAAAATACTTAAACAACCCATAGTCTCAAAGAGCCTTCATAGTTGGTAGATCATTAATCGCTTGGAAGCCATTTGTTTCATGTTTACCTTCTTTCCAAATCATTATGGTGTGGGTGTTTTCACTCCTACAAAAATATTTTTGACACGCATTAGACACACATCAAGGTTGAGGGAAGCAATAAAAATCAAAATTTGATGGTCGTGATGGGGATTTTTTGTTTTTCCTTGGCTGATGGCGCCTTTTCTCCATGTAGATAGAGCGTCGATGCCTTTGTTGGATTTGGACAGAGCACCTTCGGTGTCTATTTCCCAACACAACAAAGCGTTGGTGCCACTGCCTTTTTTGGATGTGAATAGAGTGCCTTCAGTGCCTATGTGCCAGCATAACAAAGTGTTGATGCACAACCCTCGAGGAGAAAAAATGTCATCTGCAACACGTGGTTCCTTTTCGAAAACACTCAAGAAACCCTAAAAACATGTCGAAAAATGAAAAAATGCCACCATGAATGCAAAGAGAAAGGTTTTGACTCTTACCTTCTCCTAACAGCTCAAAGAAATAGCTCCTAGAATCAACACCTGAAGATCAGATCTTTTTCATCAGCTTCACCCTCTCCTTATGGTAAAAACAAAAATGGTAAAACGTTTTCCATTTTACTCCTATTTATAGTAATTTTTGCTTTTTCATTTTTATTATTAAATCAAATTACTTTAATATTATGGGTTATTATCATTGGCCCCTTATAGTTTTATAATGAAGTTGACTCTAACATGATTTTCAAGGTTTCCAGGTCAAATTCATAAAGCTCATGGCTATGTTTTAAGTTATGGAGTTATATTTAAGCTCTTTTCAGTGTCCTTAAAAACACAAAAAGATTGCCAAGGGAACTTGTTACGTTCATGCTTGTAAAAGTATTAGAATGATCGACTAGTCAATGGTAGATTATATATTTTTCGTACTGATTAAGCCTATGTATGAAAAAAGGAACACTCTAGTTGATATCAATCAGAAGAGTTCTCTGAGGCATTATTTTATACTTTTTCAAGCCTTAGGGACTAAATGTGATGAAAAATGACCTTTTAGAGTCTCCTTGTATCTTCGTTTAGACTCTCTAAACATGAACGATGTTGAGTTCACTTTCACTGGACTCTTAAAATCAAATGATGAAGGACCCTTTCTGGGAATGAACCCCTCATTTCTTGAGTTCATAAAACATGTGAGAATGGACTGATCGCTTGATGAGCTAAAACAAGTGTTTGTTACCCTCTTTGAACTCATAAAAACGAAAAGAGGCACTCATCCTTCATGATGGAGAAATTAAGGGAAAGGGGAATATTTTTTCATTTGTATTTATGGAATCTCATAGTCCACCTTTAAACATGGCTCCTATTTGCATTTGCATTTCTGAACAGTTGGGTATTCATCTTGTCTCTGAGTCGATCCACTTTTGTGAGTTACCTGACTCCTTTGAGTCAATTCAACGAATGCATTGTTGTATTCCTTGCATTACATATGGTTTTTGTCTCATCAAGTCAATGTTTCCAAGTCATTTGTCGTGCCTCAAATTGTTCAAAGGATGTCTCTTTCAAAATTCAAATCATCAGCAACTTTACCTTCCTATGAAATTGATCGTGTCTGAGTCAGTTTCATGGTTATCTCATCACTTCAAAATCAACTTTTTTCCATGTTTCATGTCAATTATGGGGGAAAAATCATGTCCCTCTGTCGATGAGTCTATTCCTGTCAACTTCAACACATCATCTAGGAACTAGATTCAAAAACCTAGTTAAGTACCTTGAAGCATGCATGCCTTAATGGAATGTTTCCTCGCTTTCAACAACAAGTTTTCATTAGTGACCTCTGATTGAAATACTCTATCAAGTGTTCGACTTCAAAAGATCTATTCACACTTGGGATAATGTATTGAGATACCTTGGGGATCACTGACATTAATGGTGATTTCCCTTCCAATTGTTAACGATATACATCAATGACTGGTAATCAAGTGGTTTATACCATGTTTGACATCAAGACATCTATTCACATGGATAGAATCCTATAAGTTGGGGATTGGAATAAAGGCCCTGAGCAGTTAGGATTCATCAGCATAATTTCCTATCCTCAAGTTGTGATGGAAAATTATTTGGAGTCATGACATGGATCCACATTGTATGTTTGGTGGCTATGTCTAGTATTGGGTTCAGATAACATGGATCTACTTTGTATGTTCCGTAGCCATGTTGTGTTCTCTATGCCATTGATCATGGATCTCTAGTGTATTCTCAGTAGCCATGACATGGTCATTTTCATGGATCTGGCGTGTATTGGTCTGCAACCATGATTGAGTCAGACATGTCATTCACTCGTCTTATGTCAGTTGTGAACTCATATCTTATTTCCTATAATACCAGATTGATGTCTATCAAAGTAGTTTACCTATCATATCCTTCTAGCTTCATACTTTGGGGGGTATTTTGTTGCACCTAAAAAATCCACTGTCGCTTGATTATCCTTCATAGATCCTGGTCATAGATTCTTATGGTGACTTTTTTCCATCCTTAAAGAGATCAATGCTTTTACCTAGGTATGAAAGAGCTCCGTAAATGCTCTGTCCCTTTGAGCAAAGAGCACTGGCGCATTTTATCTCTTGAAATTAGGTGCCTTTGGTGCTCTTTCCCTTTGAGCAGAAAGTGTCGACACCTTTTCCCCTTAAGCCAAAAGTATTAGTGGACTTAAAAAAAGAAAAAAGAAGATTCTAGAAGCTTCTATACGAAAGCCTCGCTGGAGTTGGTTCCTACTAGATAGGGATATGTGGAATTCTCCTTCCTCATCTATAGGGATCATCTCTATGGAGAACCTCTTGCAATAAAAAATGATAATGCACGATATAACATAAATATTGGAGCACAAAAGAGACTTTATTGATCACGGGCCACTTTGAGGGGGCAACCTCCTTTGAGAAAGCTCAATACAAAATAACTCTTTGATTCTTTCATTAGCCTCAACACATACTTATATGCTAAGTCTAATCTAAAAAACTATTACTCCCCATGAATGTGGGATAATGCAACATATTAACTGGATGACTTAACAACTATTACTTACTCCCCATGAATGTGGGATAATACAACATTTTAATGGGATGAATTACAAAGCATATGTGTCTGACAAAATATACTAACAAAATAAAGAGGGGGGTTGACACGGGTTCTTAACAACCCCTCCCTCTTTGAAAAAGCTTTCTCCTAAAAGCTTTAGATGTGGAAACTACTCCTGAATATGAAGGAGCGGTTCCCATGTAGAATCCTCTGGTTGCATGTTGTGCCACTGAATTAAGACCTCTGTTATGGCCCGAGAGCGAAGCTGACGAGTGCACTTATTGAGGATGGCATCCGGTTCCAAAATGATGGATCCTTCCGTATCCATCTCTGGTAAAATATTTTGTGCTCTGATGTTGGTGCCAATCACTTTCTTGAGACAAGAGACATGAAAGACTGGGTGAATGCAAGAAGAAGGAGGAAGTTACAATTTATAAGCAATAGAACCAATCTTCTGAAGAACTTTATATGGCCCATAGAACTTTGGATCCATATTTTGATGCCCTTTGAGTTTCAAGGAGAATTGCTTGTAAGGCTATAGATGAAGAAAAACAATATTGCCGACTTGAAGTGTGCACTCAGACCGGTGTTGATCAGCTTGCTACTTCACGCTATTTCTTGCCATGTGAATATTCTCTTGTAGAATGTGGAGAATCTAATCACGGTTTCCAAGAACCATGTCAACTGCGTGAACTGGTGAACTAAGGGGGGTGTATGGAAGGAGCACAGGGGGTGGATGCCCATAAATAGCTTCATATGGAGTCATTTTAGATGCAGTATGGTAGGAATTATTGTACTACCATTCAACGAGAGGGAGGCACTTTTCCCATTGATGTTGATGTTCAGAGGTGAAGCAACGAAGATAAGTTTCCAAGCATTTGTTGGTGACTTCAGTTTGACCATCTATTTGTGGGTGATATCCTAAACTCATTTTCATTTTGGTGCCATTGAGGTGAAAGAGTTCAGTCCAAAATTGACTTGTGAAAGTTGTGTCGCGGTTTGAGACAATGGAACAAGGGATGCCATGAAGACGGAATATCTGGTCCATGAGAATTTGTGCGACTGAGGGGGCAGTATATGGATGGCTGAGAGCACAAAAATGACTATATTTGGAGAGACTATCAACCACAACCATGATTACAGTCTTCCCTCCATATTTAGGAAGCCCATCTATGAAATCCATCGAAATATCTATCCAAATCCTTGTAGGGATGGGCAAGGGTTCGAGCAAGCTGGGGAGGAGTGTAGTTTCACCCTTGTGGCATTGGAAAGTATCACATTCAGCAACCATCTATTGAACTTCCTATTTCATTCCCTTCTAAAAGAAGTTCTGTCCTACCCGCTAATAGGTTTTGAGGAAGCCAGAGTGCCCTGCCACTGGAGAAGCATAGATTTCATAGAAGACAACCTGGTGAAGATCTATCCTCTCGGGAAGCACCAAGCGACCCTTGTATCTCATAAAGGAACCATCCCAAGAGTAATGCGGTACAAGAGAATGATTACTGGCCAACTATTGAATGATTTGAGATAAGGAAGAGTCATTGACATAGCCTTGCTGAACAGATTATAACCAATTTGGAATAGGCATAGAAATAGTTGAAAGAGAAGCATGGTCATCAAATTTGTGGGAAAGAGAATCCACCACAAGATTGTCCTTACCCTTCTTGTAAGTGATATCGTAGTCATAATCCATGAGTTTGATAACCAATTTTTGTTTTGTTGGGGATGACACTCATTGTTCCAGGAAATATTTCAGACTATGGTGATCAGTCTTGATGCATAAATGATTCCCTAAGAGGTATGGATGCCACTTCTATACGGCATGCAAAATAGCCATAATTTCCTTCTCATATGTAGAGGCAACTAAATTCTTACCAGACATGGATTTGCTGGTGAACACAATGAGATGTTCATCTTGGAGGAGGACAGCACCAAGTCCATTGTCGCAAGAATCACTCTCAAGAGTGAAGGGCTTGGAAAAATCAAGCATAGCTAGAACTGTGGTACACATAGCTTGTTTTAGTTTCTCAAATGCACACTTAGCAACAGGTGTCCATGCAAAAGAATCCTTTTTCAGTAGAGCTATTAATGGAGCTGCAATATTCCCATAATCCTTGAAAAAATTGCGGTACTAGCTAGTAAGTCCCAAAACCCCATGAAGGCTCTTCAAGGTCTAAGGATGTGGATAATTTTTCATGGCATCGATTTTGGCAGGATCAACACGAACCCATTGTGTTAAAACAATATACCCAAGATAATCTACTTCCTTCTACCCAAAAACACATTTATATTGTTTGGCACAGAGATGATGATCACAAAAAAGTTGCAATACAAGATAGAGATGTTGAAGATGCTTAGCCCAGGTTGTACTATAGATGAGGATATCATCAAATAAGACCGGAATGAATTTTCTCACATAGGGCTGAAATATTTTATTCATCAATTCCTGGAATGTGGAAGGGTCATTTGTGAGGCGAAATGGCATGACCAAAAATTCATAATGGCCATCATGTGTGCGGAAAGCTGCTTTAGGGATATCATCCGCATGGACCCAAATTTGGTGATACCTAGAACGAAGATCCAACTTGGAGAAAAAATGAGCACCATGGAGCTCATATAGAAGCTCATCAACAATGGGAATTGGAAACTTATCCTTGATTGTGATGTGATTAAGTGCTTGAAAGTTGATGCAAAGGTGCCATGACCCATCATTTTTACAGACTAGAAGGACCGGTGAAGAGAAGGAACTTGTTCTAGGGCGGATAACACCTTGCTTCAGTAAGTCGTGAATAAGCATCTCAATTTCTGTCTTGTGGCGAAACGGGTAGCGATAGGGCCTAATGTTGGGAGTGATGCTTCCAGGAAGGAGAGGAATATGATGGTCCTCGGTTCAGGAAGGTGGAAATCCCACTGGCTCTGGGGAGGAGTGTAGTTTCACCCTTGTGGCACTGGAAGGTATCACATTCAGCAACCATCTATTGAATTTCCTATTTCATTCCCTTCTAAAAGAAGTTATGTCCTACCTGCTCATAGCTTTTGAGGAAGCTAGAGTGTCCTGCCACTGGAGAAGCATGGATTTCATAGAAGACAACCTGGTGAAGATCTATCCTCTCGGGATGCACAAAGCAACCCTTGTATCTCATAAAAGAACCATCCCAAGAGTAATGCAGTACAAGAGAAGGATTACTGGCCAACTGTTGAATGATTTGAGATAAGGAAGAGTCATTGACATAGCCTTGCTGAACAGATTATAACCAATTTGGAATAGGCATAGAAATAGTTGAAAGAGAAGCATGGTCATCAAATTTGCGGGAAAGAGAATCCGCCACAAGATTGTCCTTACCCTTCTTGTAAGTGATCTCGTAGTCATAATCCATGAGTTTGATAACCCATTTTTGTTTTTTTGGGGATGACACTCATTGTTCCAGGAAATATTTCAGACTGTGGTGATCAGTCTTGATGCAGAAATGATTCCCTAAGAGGTATGGATGCCACTTCCGTACGGCAAGCAAAATAGCCATAATTTCCTTCTCATACGTAGAGGCAACTAAATTCTTACCAGAAAGGGATTTGCTGGTGAACGCAATGGGATGTTCATCTTGGAGGAGGACAGCACCAAGTCCATTGTCGCAAGCATCACTCTCAAGAGTGAAGGGCTTGGAAAAATCAGGCATAGCTAGAACTGTGGTACACATAGCTTGTTTTAGTTTCTCAAATGCACACTTAGCAACAGGTGTCCATGCAAAAGCATCCTTTTTCAGTAGAGCTATGAATGAAGCTACAATATTCTCATAATCCTTGAAAAACTTGCGGTACTAGCTAGTAAGTCCCAAAAACCCATGAAGGCTCTTCAAGGTCTAAGGATGTGGATAATTTTTCATGGCATCGATTTTGGCAGGATCGACACGAACCCATTGTGTTAAAACAATATACCCAAGATAATCTACTTCCTTCTACCCAAAAACACATTTAGATTGTTTGGCACAGAGATGATGATCACAAAAACGTTTCAGTACAAGATAGAGATGTTGAAGATGCTTAGCCCAGGTTGTACTATAGATGAGGATATCATCAAATAAAATCAGAATGAAGTTTCTCACATAGGGCTGAAATATTTTATTCATCAATTCCTGGAATGTGGAAGGGGCATTTGTGAGGCCAAATGGCATGACCAAAAATTCACAATGGCCATCATGTGTGCAGAAAGCTTCTTTAGGGATATCATCCGCATGGACCCAAATTTGGTGATACCTAGAACGAAGATCCAACTTGGAGAAAAAATGAGCACCATGGAGCTCATCTAGAAGCTCATCAACAATGGGAATTGGAAACTTATCCTTGATTGTGATGTGATTAAGTTCTCGAAAGTTGATGCAAAGGTGCCATGACCCATCATTTTTACAGACTAGAAGGACCGGTGAAGAGAAGGAACTTGTTCTAGGGTGAATAACACCTTGCTTTAGTAAGTCGTGAATAAGCATCTCAATTTCTGTCTTGTGGTGAAATGGGTAGTGATAGGGCCTGATGTTGGGAGGGACACTTCCATGAAGGAGAGGAATATGATGGTCCTCGGTTCAGGAAGGTGGCAATCCCACTGGCTCTGGGGAGGAGTGTAGTTTCACCCTTGTGGCGCTAGAAGGTATCACATTCAGCAACCATCTATTGAATTTCCTATTTCATTCCCTTATAAAAGAAGTTATGTCCTACCTGCTCATAGGTTTTGAGGAAGCCAGAGTGCCCTGCCACTGGAGAAGCATGGATTTCATAGAAGACAACCTGGTGAATATCTATCCTCTCGGGAAGCACCAAGCAACCCTTGTATCTCATAAAAGAACCATCCCAAGAGTAATGCGGTACAAGAGAAGGATTACTGGCCAACTGTTGAATGATTTGAGATAAGGAAGAGCCATTCACATAGTCTTGCTGAATAGATTATAACCAATTTGGAAAAGGCATAGAAATAGTTGAAAGAGAAGCATGGTCATCAAATTTGCGGGAAAGAGAATCCGCCACAAGATTGTCCTTACCCTTCTTGTAAGTGATCTCATAGTCATAATCCATGAGTTTGATAACCCATTTTTGTTTTGTTGGGGATGACACTCGTTGTTCCAGGAAATATTTCAGACTGTGGTGATCAGTCTTGATGCAGAAATGATTCCCTAAGAGGTATGGATGCCACTTCTGTACGGCATGCAAAATAGCCATAATTTCCTTCTCATATGTAGAGGCAACTAAATTCTTACCAGACAGGGATTTGCTGGTGAACGCAATGGGATGTTCATCTTGGAGGAGGACAGCACCAAGTCCATTGTCACAAGCATCACTCTCAAGAGTGAAGGGCTCGGAAAAATCAGGCATAGCTAGAATTGTGGTACACATAGCTTGTTTTAGTTTCTCAAATGCACACTTAGCAACAGGTGTCCATGCAAAAGTATCCTTTTTTAGTAGAGCTATTAATGGAGCTGCAATATTCCCATAATCCTTGAAAAACTTGCAGTACTAGCTAGTAAGTCCCAAAAACCCATGAAGGCTCTTCAAGGTCTAAGGATGTGGATAATTTTTCATGGCATCGATTTTGGCAGGATCGACACGAACCCATTGTGTTAAAACAATATACCCAAGATAATCTACTTCCTTCTACCAAAAAACACATTTAGAGTGTTTGGCACAGAGATGATGATCACAAAAAAGTTGTAGTACAAGATAGAGATGTTGAAGATGCTTAGCCCAGGTTGTACTATAGATGAGGATATCATCAAATAAGAGCAAAATGAAGTTTCTCACATAGGGCTGAAATATTTTATTCATCAATTCCTGGAATGTGGAAGGGGCATTTGTGAGGCCAAATGGCATGACCAAAAATTCATAATGGCCATCATGTGTGTGGAAAGCTGCTTTAGGGATATCATCCGAATGGACCCAAATTTGGTGATACCCAGAACGAAGATCCAACTTGGAGAAAAAATGAGCACCAGGGAGCTCATCCAGAAGCTCATCAACAATGGGAATTGGAAACTTATCATTGAGTGTGATGTGATTAAGTGCTCGAAAGTTGATGCAAAGGTGCCATGACCCATCATTTTTACAGACTAGAAGGACCGGTGAAGAGAAGGAACTTTTTCTAGGGCGAATAACACCTTGCTTCAGTAAGTCGTGAATAAGCATCTCAATTTCTGTCTTGTGGTGAAATGTGTAGCGATAGGGCCTGATGTTGGGAGGGACGCTTCCAGGAAGGAGAGGAATATGATGATCCTCAGTTCAGGAAGGTGGAAATCCCACTGGCTCAGCAAACACACATGCATATCGATCCAATGGAGTAGTTGATACTGCTGAAGGTTGCATTTGAATGAAATGGATCTGAGCGATGACACCATGTGAAATTTTGTTAAGAAACTTTTCCATTCGATGTGAACTGATGAGGCTGAGAGACCCTAGTTTTAAGCCCCACAATGTGTGTTTGGTACCATTGATTGAAAACTGCATCCAAAGTTAAGCAAAATCCCATAAAATGGGTCCAAGTGTGTGTAACCATTGAGTGCCCAAAACCACATGACATATTCCTAAGGGCAAGGAAAACATGTTAGAGCACAAGTTATAATCCCCCATAGATATGCGCACATTACATCACTTCCCTTTCCAAGGTAAGGTGCCCCCATTGGTAATCATGACTTCAAAGCTAGAGCAAGGGTGGATGAAACAATTAGCTTGTTTGGCGATCCTCAGGTCAATGAAGTTGTGAGTGCTACCAGAATCAATGAGTATTGTAAGAGGGACTTTTTTGAAGAACCCTCTGACCCGCATGGTTTGTGGGCTGGTGACTCCGACTAAGGCATGGAGAGATATATCTGGTTGGTCATCTGGAGCAGGAAGTTGTTGAATGTCACCATCATCATATATTGGATCCTGAGCATCATAAAAAAGTTTAGGTGCAGGTGGAGAATCCACATCCAAGAGAGAGAGATTTTTCTCAACACGTCTATGTCCTCGGGTAAATTTCTCATCACAATTATAACAAAGCCCTTTTTCCCGACGTTCCTTCATCTCTGCTTCAGAAAAATGCTTGATAGGAGTGGTTGTTGAGCCCTAATCTTGTCCTCTGCTAGATTAGCCAAACCTAGGGATTCCATCATTGTGGTGGGGTAGAACATTTTAACCTCATATCGTATGGCATCCTTCAAACCACTGATAAAACATCTCAGGTAGAATGCATCAAGAAATCCCTTGGTGTGATTGGCTAGTTTTTGAAATTCTGTCTAATAATCCTACACAATGCCAGTTTGGCAAAGTTTGGTGAGTGCTCCTGTGAAGTCATCAAAAGCACTAGGGCCAAATCACTGCAAAAGGAGTTGGGAAAAATCTGTCTAGTTTGGCTCTGCATGAGCCTTGATGTACCAACAAAACCATTGAAGTGCTTCATGTTCCAAATGAAAGGATGCAAGTGGGAATTTATTGACATCAAAATTGTTATGTAGATTGAAATATTGTTTTTCCCTATAAATCCATCTGGTCGGATCATCACCATTGAAGCGAGGAAAATCCAGCTTTGGCTCGTGGAAGTTTCTAGACGTTGAGAACCTAGTGTTTGCAGAAGACTCAGGTTGGCGTCGGTTGTTCATGGGTGAATGCTAAAGATGGAGGCCAAGAAATTTTTGATCTAGATCCTTGAGTTTGGACTTGATGGCGGCAAGTTCTTCTTCAATTTGTTTATTTGGTCCGGTGCAGGTGACAACCATAAGAAGGTTTTTTTTTTTTTCAGGTAATGGGTAGAAAAACAAAAATCAAGAGGGTTTTAGAGAAGGATATTTTTTATTTGGGAAAACTTTGGGGGGGTAATTGGGGTTTTACGGGGTTTTGGACACTTTCTTAGGGACAAGAAGAAAAAAATGTGAATTTCAAAGGTGGGATGAAGGAATTGGAAAATTTGTCAAAGAGACACAATGAAGGAAAAATGGAAAAAGTTGAAGGAAATTGGGTGAGAATCAGAGAAGTTATGACAAACCCTAAAAATTGACAAATGCGGAATTTCAGCCTTCAGGAAGTAAAATTGGGGATAGGGTCCTCAATGAAGGAATATGAAAAATGGTATTACGGGGGTTACGATGAATTTTCAAGGGAAACAGATCTAAATCAAGGAAGAGGGTTTTTTTTTTAATATGAAGAAATGATCTATGGTGGTGTTAGAAAGTTGTGCTTTATCAATGGGAAATGGAGTAAATGATTTGTGACAATTCTGG
Organism: Pseudotsuga menziesii; assembly: GCA_001517045.1. Taxonomy (NCBI): domain Eukaryota; kingdom Viridiplantae; phylum Streptophyta; class Pinopsida; order Pinales; family Pinaceae; genus Pseudotsuga; species Pseudotsuga menziesii. The sequence continues at coordinate 367,229 of LPNX010098958.1, read as the reverse complement.
AATGCTACACGTTATCAACTGTAATTAGATATGGAACCCAGGTATATTCAACTTCCTAATGGTTCAAAGGTAGTCACTTGGCCACCAAGGTTGTCTCAGGCTTGAGTATTGGGGAAGTACCCCTCACTTCCAATCGCAGGTAAAACTGCTAACCGCTTGGCCAAAAACAACAGCTCTTTGGTTTTCCTCATGGATGGGAATCTATTCAATCTAGTGGGGCTCATTGCTCTTTTCACTTGGAAGGTTCTCTCAATGGTCAGCTACTTCAGGGTTCCTGTGGTACTCCTCAGAATGAGTTTTAGGGCTATGCCCAATTACTTCCCACAGTTAAGCGAATAGGGTTTAATCCATGATCCGGATGAATAATACCACCACAAGAAGAAGAACAACTGTAAGGCTCACATCACCAAGAAGCACGACAGAAAAAAAAAATTCCATAAATTCCACTCAATGAGCCTAAGAAAGTGCTCTGATACCATATGGGGAGAAACTCCTACAATAAAAAATGATCATGCATGATATAACAGAAATATTGGAGCACAAAAGAGATTTTATTGATCGTGGGCGACTTCGAGGGAGCAACCTCCTTTGAGCAAGCTCAATAAAAAATAACTCTTTGATTATTTCATTAGCCTCAACACATACTTATATACTAAGTCTAATCTAAACAACTATTACTCCCCATGAATGTGGGATAATGCAACATATTAACTGGATGACTTCGCAACTATTACTTACTCCCCATGAATGTGAGATAATACAACATACTAATGGGATGACTTACAAAGCATATGCGTCTGACAAAATATACTAACAAAATAAAGAGGGGGGTTGACACGGGTTGTTAACAATCTCCTATCCAGTCCCTAAGTGAATCTCATCTCATTTGGCCTATATATGAAGCCTTCATGGAAGGAGTGAGGGGAGGCCAAAGAAAGCATCCTTATGCTCTTGGAATGAGATCTGGTTTAGAGTCAAGTTTGAGTGAGTCTATGTGTGAAGAGCTTGTTGTGAGTGAGGACTATTGTAAGTCATTTTGGAAGACAAAGCTAGAAACATCAAGGCATTGGTTGTAGCTTTACCTTCTTTATTCATTAATACAAAAGTGTTCTCCTTTCCCATACTTGATTTGTGTCAATATCAATTAAATATTGTTAGATTACTTGATCACTAGCATAGATTGTTAATTTATCATGTTTCTCTCATCGTGTTGTGTTGTCTTTTGATATTTCTTTGTAGGTATTGAAGATTGCATGCAAAACATTGGAACAAGGGAAAACGCATCCAGATATGAGGTATGAGAGTGGCTTTATGTTAAGTAAATTAACTATCTTGGGAAAGGATATGCTGATGTGGTTTTTTGTTCTATGC
>LPNX010098958.1:250994-357224 GCA_001517045.1 Pseudotsuga menziesii | reverse complement strand
GTGGGGAGTGTGGGGTTAGCAGTCATTGTTGAATGGAAATATGAGACAAAACAATCTAAATGTATGCTTCAGATTGTCATTTCACTACTTTCAACTTTTACAGTTTGTTTCTAGATGGAACGATTATAGTCGGTGGTTAATATCAGTTTATCTAGTTATTTTGAGGGTGAGTTTTTGTGCAATCCTTGTTTTGGATTGTCACTCAGTAGCTACTTGACGCATGTATTTTGTTTCTTAGTTGGAAATAAAAATACAATTCGATTCGTGAAAAAAAACCAAAGAGACATATTAATTGCACTATCTTTCATTAAATTTCTTGCACTAGTTCTAATTTAAGTCTCCTCAAAGATAGGCCAAAACAAACCTTTCTAAAGTCTGAAATTTAGAATTCTAGAATGCAAAATCCAGTTCCAAAAGTGCACTTTTCAGTTTAATATTGACACTTTTGGAATTGGATTTTAAACTTTTTGAATATGATATTAGCACTTTCTTAACCAGATTTTGCACTTGTGAAAGTTGATGTTGGAACTTTCAGTATCTAATTTTGCACTTCGATATTGACACTTTCATAATAAGAGTTAAATATTGAAACTTCAAGAATAAGATTTTGCACTTTTGGAATTAGATATTGGCACTTATAGAATCTGATTTTTCAATTAAAAACCCTCGATTTAACGCTTAATTTTCAATCACATTTATTTTATCATATCAATGATAGATTTTAAAGTTGATTGCGCATCAAAATCACAAGTAATACTTAATCAATCACAAAATTTGAAATATATATTAAAATCTAGAGATCTTATTCACCATTAAAGCATTGACACAGATAAAAATATTAATGAGAATAACTAATTACATATTTTTTGACAAACTAGAGTCATTTTTTTATGATAGATCTCAAATCATTAACACCATTTAGGAATAACAAACAAGGCTGCAATCGATATAACAAAAACTGTCATTTACATTACCATAATTATAATATTTTTTAATTACATAGTTCCCTCGATCATTACAAGCATGTTTTCCTTTCGAATCGTCTACAACCATTGTGTTTCTAGCATCATAGCCACCCTTCAACATCTTCCAAACTTTATTTATGGGTTTGAGATATACATGTGGATTTTCAAAATCAGCGTAACCTTTTCTTGATATGATGTCACAATAATCTTGTGTCATAATGACTTTAAATTGTTTCATTTTCAATCCAGCTTAAAAAAATGAGAATATTTCATTCACATTTTGTTGTTGGATAGATTTCCATAAACCAAGCTCAAAAATACTAGATCTTTGTTTAGGGAGTTCTCTAAACACTGGGTGTATAAAATAAATTTTGTACTGGTTTCTTGGCAACAATTTGTTTTGTAAAGATATTAATTTTAATAATTGCATGTAATATGATGCCATTTAAATTGAGTGTAGCCAACCATTTATTTAATAACATTGTATTTGCAACAAAAAAAAATACAACACACAAACTAATTAGTATTGTTATCTTGCATTTCAAAATTATTAGGTATAGTTATTAAAAATATGATATGCAATTTTTCAAAAACATCACCACTTACAAAGTTTGATTTATATTATTTTTGTGTTAATTACCAATTGCTAGAAACAAATACAATTATAATCAAAATACAAAATGATATAAGCTTTTAAATATCCTATTTGATTTCAATATAAAGCATCTCTCCTCGGTAATGTATTTTGAATTTGAATGTTTTTAAAACAACAATTCACGTTTGGATGAGGATCCAAGTAATTAAAAAAAAAGCATAACATAGTTTATACATTTATGTCTCTTCCATTTGAACCATCAAATGTCCATGCAATTCCTTGTATTTTGAATGATTCATATACTTGGTGATGGAAGTAAAAGGGTGGCCTTAAAAGACATAATCATAATGTAAAATGTAATACATACAATTGACGATGATGAAATAATAACATAGCTTAATTATTATAAAGGAAAAAAAAAGAAATAAATTACTTAAATGAAATAAAATAAAAAAAGGTTAATAAAGAAAAAACTAACTAAAGGTGGCATGATTACAGATAAGAGTAATTACTTCAGGACAAGCGGAGTCCATCCATGATATTACTGCATAGATGGATATGAATAATAAATATTTAAGTGATGTTGTGAATATGATGAACATATATTTGGCTTCGAGCATTTCACTCTTAGGGGTTTTTCTTTGGATCTTGGGCTTATGAAAAAATAGGAATGATAACTGGACTAATGATAACCATTCGACATAAAGAAAAAATGTTTTACCCATATTACTGCATGGTTTGATTAATATTATATCCAAGTATTTTCATCATAACTTGATAAATAATAATAGTAATAATCTATTTTTAAGGTCACAACCAAGAAAGAAACCATTTTGGTGTATGAGACCTCCTTGCTTGTGGGACAAGGGATCCCCCTCCACAAAGTGATTTGAATGCTAAATTCTATAAAGGTGTACATACCATATCCGCTCCATATTTGAACTTATGACTTCCTAGAGGAAACACGTGTTCTTAACATTTAGGCCCAGTTAGGTTGTACTTTTTACTTCAAGATCAAATAAAAATGTAATATTATTATTGTTTTAAAAATATGGGTTTGAAATAGAGCGTTAGATGGTCTACTTTATTTATTTCAAATTTAAGATGACTTATTATGAAACTTTTTTTAACGAAAATTAACTAAGAAAATAGCCAATACTTCCCCATGTTTAACAAATGGTAAGGGTGGTAAACCACTAGCCTTCCTTGCCGAGGGCATAACCTCATGCTGGTTGTGGTTCCTGATCTTCCTGATTCAATGATGTTATTTTTTTTAGTCATGTTTAGGTCCCATCACCTAATGGTGGGGTGTGTGGGGGATTTTCCCCCACTATAGTCATCAGTTCATGATTTTCTACCTTTTTCCTACTTTTCTATTGCTTTCCATATTTTCAATGACTTTCTTGCTTTTCACTGGTTCTCTTCCATATTCATTTTTGGAATACAACTGATAGGGTCCAAATAATCTCCTATGTTCCCTCTTGGGATACTTATGCATTTTCAAGTCATCAAACCATTACTTAATAATTAAATATGCAAAGTATAGGTTATATTCTTCTCCAATGTTTAATTTAATTAACTAAATAATTCTTAGACCAAAAATAATCCCTAACTACTTTATCTGATTTTATACCTAAACCCATAGGGATTGTATGTGTTAGAGTGATGACTAGGGAGCCACTAAGGAGGGGAAATTCCACCTATTTAACTTTTTTTATCTTTATTACATTTATCTCTAAAAAAACAAGTTAATTTCCTTCTCAATAGTTTTTTCCATTGATCCAACAAATTTTCTAAATAAATCCCTCGCATTAGTTGCACTTTTGGATGACCATATTTGAACTGAAAGTTTTGGAAGACATAATTGCAAGAAATATGATACATTTTGTTGTGTCCTATAAAGTTTTGAATTGATTTGGAATTGTATTGAAAATCATTTTGTTGATCAACAATTTGAGATATTTCCTTTGCCTTTTGGGAGGCAATTTTTTTAAATAAGAAGTATTCCAATTATATTACCAAGGAATTATTTTTTATTTGAATATGCACAAATAAAGGTGGTTTGTAATATATTACTTAATACATTTTCCATATACTTCAAAGGAATTACCATGAATCATTGTTTTCCTTAGTTGTCATGTCGCGTCTCCGCTACTCTACCACTACTCTGATATAACATTGATATGTGTTGGACATTGTATTTTTACTAGATTGGATTCTTTTTTAGCTATGGAAAGGACTAGATTTGTATTTGATTATTTTTCTAATAAATACTTGTCATTCTTAATGTTCCTTAACATTTCATCTTGCTCTTTCTCATCATATTTAAGCTTCGAAATGTGATCTATTAAATATTGTTTACGCTTCTTAAGGTGATTATTCTCTTCAATATTTTCTAATAGTTTTTTCTGAAGATATTGATTCTCCTCTTCTAGATTTTGATTGTATTGTGCCTTATTCTTCACCTTCTTGATTTGCAGAAGTAATTTCTATTTATGATCTCTTAGAGGAGAGATATCTTCTTCTTTACCTACAATAAACTTGTCCAAATCCTTTTGTATCATTTGTATTGATTTCTAATTCCCCTATGACAACATCTTTGATATTTCTTTGAATTCTTCGGATGATGTGACCTCTAATTCCGTCTTCATGTTAATGTCTGACAATGTGATTTTTTTCTTTTTGTAGGGGAATGTCAAAACGTTTTTTGAGCATAGCAATTACTATGCACTTTTATATTTTTTTCCCTTTAAGTTTTGTAAAATGAAAGTAGATTGGGTGGTTGGGAAGAATAAGTGTTACATTCCTCACCTAAGTTCAAATCCCACTTGCTTCTTACTATCAATTATTATGAACTTTTATATTCAAACCCAAACCCACTTTAAGAAACCACTTGTGGTTTCACTTTTACCCTTTTTTTACTTTTATCTTCTTTTTAAACCTTTTTTTTTCTTCCTTTTTTTTTTTTTCCTCCTTTTAGTTTTTTTTAACTCTCTTTCTTTTCTCGAAGGTCAAATACCTAATTCACAGAAGCCCGGGATTGGCTCTGATACCACTGTAACATCCATAGTTGGATGTTCTCAATTAACTCATAATGAACCCGTAATTTCTTAAATAACCCACATATCCGTAGATAATAAAATATGAATAAATTGATGATGTGTCATAAGTGATGTTTTACAAGATAGACTTTCCCGTATATAGAAGTATTTAAAGGGTTTCTAATGCAACTCTTCATAAAGAGTTACACTTTTTCACTAATTAATATTATATTATTATTGTTTGTTGTTATTATCCTTGTTGCAAGGAGGTTATATAGCAATCGATACACGGTTGAACAAGTATTAATTATGAGTTTGACTTAAATTTTTTTCTACTTACTAAAGTTTAACTTTGGATTTTAAAAACTATATTAATTTGAAATATGTTAAAATTGTTTTTTCTATCATCCATTGGATAATACTTTTCCAACCTTATTTATTAATGATGACTGAAAAGACTTGTGGTGGCAGGTACATTTAATGGTTATTGCCAACTCGCCATCAACATTTAATTGGGTTTGTAATTCGTACAAATTTAATTGTTCACATCAAAAACTAAAGTTCAGTGATCTATGAACAATGCTTTGCCACCAATGTTGCCACATTTACACTTACGATAACCATTGGATTTAATGAAACGATAACCATTGGATTTAATGAAATGATAACCCAATATATTATGGTAAGTACATTTCATTTCATTTCGAGGTGAACATCACGTCATTGAAAGATAAATGACAGCTAGCCGTACTTGAAATTCAAATAAAATGTATATTATTAAAAAATTTATTAAAAATTTAATTCATTTTTAATTTTATATTTACAAAAGATGCATAATGATCTTCATGGTATATTTACAAGTATTATGCTTAAAAAAACCTTAATATTCATAATAACAACGAGTTTTAATAAAATAAAATTTTGAAGTTGATATATTGTTCAGTTTTTGTGACTTGTTTTATTAATTTTTAATTTTTATATTATTTACTTTAATATATAATAATTTAAAAAAAATAACAATTTTAGACAATACAAAATATATATTAATGTATTTTAAAGCTAAAACTTAATTTAATCGTTAAAATATGTAGTGCATCAAAAAATTAGTTAAAATTAAATTCATGGAAATATAATTCATAGTTTTTTAATAGATCAAAATTGTTAAAATTATATTGTATTATAGTTTTTAAACTAATGAAACATTTATTGGAAAGTTTTAGATTTTGTTGATTAGCTTGAATCATGGATTGTTCCTTATTACATGTTGTTTATTCTCTTGAAAACCAATTAATCTATTCATGTTATCTATATAATACCATTTTTATTTTTTTGAAATGCATTTTGATTATATTTAAAATAAATGACATTATTATATTATCTTCATTATCTTGAAATGAGATTTAACTATCCCTAAACTAAATGACAGGGACTATAGTACTCTGTAGCAATTATTATTATTATTATGATCTCTCTCTCTCTCTCTCTCTCTCTCTCTCTCTATATATATATATATATATAGTATTATGTTATATTTTGTATTTATAGTTGTTATTATTTAGGTATGTAACATTCAAATGAATCGAATATTTATTCACTTCACATAATCAATGTTACAAGAACACCTAGAATATTTGATAAGACATTAATAAAACAAATATATATTGAAAATTGGATAGATAAAAATATGTTTTACAAGAATTATTGTCAGGTATTTTATACCCTAAGTGGCAAGGGGGGTGAATTTTCAAGTAACCTCTTGAGTAATTAATTAATTCCCCTAATTAACATACTTAGTATTAAATGTTAATATTTATAACATGTATATTTGTTACATTGCATTCCCCTTAAGAGAATCTTTGTCCTCAAAGCTTGTATTGAAAACAATGTCTGAATTCCCTCGAACTATCGTCTCGTGATCCTTTCCTTTTTGTAATTGTGACACTTGATGAAATGAGACAATACGAGTTACAGATTCCCAAGGAGAATTGTCGCATTGTATCTGCTCTAGTCCATCCTAGATCTACTTTTATCGGAGCTCTGAGATCATTTTGTGGAACGGGTCATTTCAATTGTTGCTTAGCATGTTGGTCTTTTCGCTTGTCAACATAATTCTTCTATTGGTTCTTGTTTTGATCCTTTCATTTTTCAAAATGATGATTATAATTAGGATGTTTTGTAACGTGTATGTGTTGTTTGTTTTTATTTCTTTTGGACTATGGCGAGGACTGTCTTCACTTCCTCGATTTGATTTTTGGATGCATTTTCCTATATTTGTGCTTCTTAGTTCTCTAGTAGATTGTTGTGATTCTGAATCTTTTCGATTCTTTCATCTTGTGACTTTTTTTCAATTTCTAATTTCTTGATTTGATTCTCTAGTTCATGATTACAATTATTTAGACACTGAATTTCTTCTTTCTTTTCTAGTATTCTTCCTTCGAGATCTTCACCAGAATGTTCCCTCTTACTACTATGTTTCAGCTTTTTAATATTTGTAATCAATGTTTTGTTATGATTTTGTAATCAAAAAATCTCTTCGTTATTTCTTGATAACACATTATTGAATTTTGTTATTTATAACTTATGTGTCTTCTTACTATCGTAATATTCCTGCTGGAGTTTTTCTTTTTGCTATTGATAATGACATAACTCTATTTCCTGATTTTCTAAATTTTCATGTAGTTGCGCCAATTTGTCTTCCTTGTCCATGACAAATTTGTTTAGAAAACTAATTTCATCTCTTAAGTCGATATTGTTTCAATACGGACATTCTTCGACTTTGTGTAGTTTTTTTATCTCATCTTCAAGTTGTTGAATGATACCTTCTAGATGTGATATTTTTTCGTCCTTATCTGATAAATTTTTTGTGAGTTTTTCTCTATTATCTTCCAATGATCGAATTCATAATTATGACATAGTAATCTGTTCTTTTTGAAAATCATTACTTCGTTTTTTATTTTCGAACTGGAGTTGTAAAATACTGTTCTGAACACACGTTTTTAGCTGGGCCAAAACTGTTTGTAACAATGATTGCAATTGTGAGTGACCTGGAACCATAATTTTTATAATATCTTCCAAGACTTGATTTCTTCTCTCTTAATATCTTCTTTGATTATTTTTCCTTTTTGTATAAAGTAATAATTGTAAATAACACAATTATTAAATAATAATATTTAATTATTATTATTATTATTATTATTATTAATTACCATTATTATCAAAATTTAATAATAGAAAATATAATATATTACCAATTATTATTATAAACAATAATATAGTATATATATTTTTTATGAATTGGGTTGAAAGGTTTTTTGAAAAAATATATAACAATAGTAAATTTTATTATTACTAATAGTATTATTGATATATATATATTTTTATGAATGGGGTGGAAATTAGGGTTTAAACCCTAGAATTAAAAAAAACCACTTATTGAAACAAAATCGTGGGTGGAGAACCACTTGTGGTTTTACTCTTTCACTTTTACTTATTCAAATGGAAAAGAACATGTGATTCATTATCTTAGTAAGAGTCTTCTCAACTTTGAAACTCGGTATTCACATGTAAAGAAGCTAGCTTTGGATACGGTCATTATTGTTCAACATTTTTGGAATTACATCCTACTTCGCACCTCTATTGTATGCGCAGATCAAAACCGTATGTACTACATTCTTACTCGTTAGGTACTAGGGAGCAAATATTCTCATTGGATTGTTATCCTAAAGGAATTTGACCTAGAATTTGCTGAGACCACTTCCAAGAAGTCCTTAGTATTCACAGAGTTTATGTGTCACCTTCCTCGTGCTCTCATGGAAACTGAGCGCAATGATTCATTTTTGGATGAATTCTTGTTCCTAATTAGCGTGACTGACCCATGGTATGGAGATTTGATCATATATCTCCAAACTCAAAGACTTTAACCCAATTTATCTCGCAAAGATCATCGGTGCATTCGCCACCACGCTAAGAATTATCTCATTCTCAATGATACACTATACCAGTGTGGTATTTATTCAATTCTCCGATGATGTATTACTCATGACGAGGCTGAACAAGTCTTGAATGAATTCCACTCTGGATCATGTGGTGGTCATCTTTCTAGGATGGCTACATATTAGAAAATTCTTCGCACTAGGTACTTTTGGCCCTTGATCTTCAAGGATTTCCATGAAGTGGTAAAAAAATACCCACCCTGTCATCCTTTTTATTTGAAAAAAGTGCACCCACCCGCTTTGTTACACCCCGTCATTTCCATTGGCCCTTTCACCAAATGGGGGATTGACTTTATGCATTGTAATCCTACCTCAGTCGGGGGGCATAGTTACATCATCATAGTTGTTGATTATTTCAAAACATGGGATGAGACAATTCCTACATATGTAGAGAATGGTAATACTTCCGCCCTCTTCTTGTTTAATCACTTCATCGCTAGTTTTGATGTTTCACAGGTCATAGTGACTGATCACAGATCTCATTTCTATAATAAGATGATGGCTGAGCTGAGTTCCAAGTTGAATTTTCATCATGAAAATTCAAAACCATACTATCCATAAGTTAATGGACAAGTAACAAAGTTTTTAAGTCCCTTCTCTGTAGGATGGTTGGAGAACATAAATCAAATTGACATTTAACTCTATTCTCCGCACATTGGACCTCTTAACTTTCTATAAAACAACAACCATTTTCACACCTTTCCAATTGTTCTATGTATTGGAAGTTGTTCTACCTATCAAATGGGAAATTTCGTTACTGAAGATAGTTGTTGATATTCTACCCAGCACTTCTACCGAGGAATAATTTTTTCTTTATCTAACTAACCTTGACGAGACACGCTGAGATGCCTCTTTGGCTAGTGAGTCCCACAAGAAATAGATCAAGGCTTAGTATGATAAATCAATTCAACCCCATGTTTTTAATGAAGGATACTATGATTCTGACTTACGATCGGAAACATGATAAACTTGGTAAAGGGGAGATGGAATCAATGTGGTATGGTCCCTATATCATTAGCAAAGTCTTGAAAAAAAGGACCTATGAGTTAGTATACTATGACGATATACCTTCTAGAAAGCCTCACAATGGGTTGTACCTAAAAAGGTACTATGCTTAGGATATAATTGCATTAGTGCCTTGTATATAAGTGTATATTTGACTTTTTAAGAGTGGTTTTGTTATTTTCAGTATGGTTTTGGGTTCTTGTCTGATGTTGCTTATTTCATGTTATGATTTAAATTATGCATCTATATCTCTTCTATGGTTTTGTTGATGGTGCTTTCCACCACACATTGAATCTCGCTTCACCCACCTGGCTACTGTATTCCCAAGCCAATGACTTAGTTAGTTCAATAGTGGTTTTCCTAGTTTCAGCTACCAACAACATCGCTGAATATCATGCAGTGATAGGGTTGCTAACTGAACCTATGTCTCGTGATATCGATCACTTGGTTGTCTTTATGGAAACCTAGCTCGTGGTTTTGCATTTGAAGCATGTTTATGCCATCTTAAACCCAGTGCTCATTCATCTCTTTTGAAGGGTACGTTTGTTAGAGAGGTAATTTGAATCTATTATTTATCAACACATTCCAAGATCTGATAACTCAATTCCTGATTCACTTGAAAATTACATATTGGATTGGCACATTACCCATTCTTGATACATTGATGAGTAAAATAACATGATACATTGTAAATAAACAAAAAAAGACATAAATCCCATGTAAATAACATTCCATTACCAAAAAAAAAGTAGGCCACAAAAAGATAGGTCTATATATATATATAATCGTTTTACAAAAAATATGGTCTCGAGACCCCGACTAAAGCACATTGGCTCTCAACACTACAAGATAAAAAATACTAAAGCTAGGGTATTTCAGTGTATACATCATGCATAACCCTACTGGTGATCATGGTAGCACATGATGGCCCTTTCTACTCTATGCAACAAGCGACCGAACTGACCTGACATCCCAGTTGTGTGCCTCTGGTACCTCATAGGGAGGTCATTTACCAAGATATATGGAATGTCTAGGGTGAGCCAGTTGAGGTTTTCCTCCAGCCCAGTCATCTCATCGTTGCCATGAATCACAAATACAGCCCCAAATCACCTATATATTGGAGATGATCCTCCAGGTTGCACTATCCCCACATCTGCATGGTAAAAATTATGTCTCATTACCACATACACAAATCATAAAATGACAAAAAAATATAAAAACATGCATATCTTAGTGTTTTACTCACCAAGGTCTCCCCAATGATCATCCACTAGTAGGGATAGGTATAAGTCTCCTCTAAAGTTAGTTCCTGCATAGGCATAATCCTCAACCATGAGGAGCTGATCATTCATCTAACAAAAGAAGGAAACCCCATACTTAACCCTAGGTCCACCACCTCCATGGCGAACCATGACCTCCACCCATCAAAGCATGCATGGATTGCATGCCCTCATCTCAATAAAATTCACCTGGGGTCTTCGTAGTGGGACCATCTCTAAGAATAATGACACTAATAATGTGTCATATAAAAAATTATTTAGTTCTCCACGTTGACATTTGGTTAGATTCGCTTTGAATGTGGTCAGTAGGGAATCTTCCCAGTTGAATATTGTCAGGGCCATAGCCTCCAAAGCATGCAACATATGAGACCTGGATGCTTTATGGCCTCCTTGACTACCAAAAATGTGTTGCATGGTAAATAGGACTATCCATAGTGGTAGATTCCTCACATATTTAATTGGAATTTTCTTCCCACTCATCTGTGTTCCCGAAAAGTAGTACTGGTCTATAATCCCCTGAGTTGTAATTTCCTCACGATGAGGACCAGTCAAGGAAATAGGTGCTCCTCACCTATACAATCCTTTAAAGAATTAGATTTCCTCTACCTCCACATTCAAAATGTGAGCCCCCACCTCAAAGTATTGTTTCTTAAGATTCCACATCCTGAGGATATACTCCAATAGTATCAATTGTTCTCTCATGCTTGGTACCTTGAAGAATTTGAGTAATACACACTCACGAAGAGTGTTTATGGTTCCTTGGTCATTTTCCCCTCTTATGTCATCCAATTCATGTTCACGCTCCTTCCACACTACCATTTTTTACAATGCACCCTGCCAAAACGTTAAATTGAATCATTAGAAGTCATACCCAATCATTTAAAATCCTTTAAAATTAGTAATTTGGCTTAAAATTGATGCATTTTAGGAAAATATGTGGCACCACAAGTTATACGTTTGAATAGAGCAGTGCTAGCGCTTTTTACTTTAGGAAAAAATGTGGTGTCATAGGAGCACCTCGATTCCCGAAAAGGAAAAGTGCGATGCCCTCAAAACGCATTTTCCATTTGTAAAATTGCCTTAAAACCCAAAAAAATGCATGAAAAATGAAATTTGAAAACATGAAATTGTTAGAAATGATTTCTAAAATTACATGGTTCAGACGGTTTGGAAAATGATTGATCGTAGGTTCCGCAATCCAAGATTCAAATTTGCACTCTAAATGGATCTTTTGCTCTCCATTTGGGTAAAAAAAATGGTAAATGTTTTTGACCTTTTACCATGTTTTATTAAATATTTTTATTTTATTATAATTATTTCATTAATTTTTACCCTAATTTGGTTATATAGAGTTCTATTTTTATTTAAAAAAGGGTCTAATAGTATTTTTGAAGGTTGCAGGTCATGGAGAAATAATATTTTTTGATATGAAAAAGTTTTTTTTTCGTTCTTGCACAAAACAAAAAAAGATTTTGAGAACTTTTTTGAAACTTTGTCTGTGCTCGTTAAACCTATTAGTGAGTTTTTGAGTCAAATTTTACCTCTTTTCAGGCTCGTTAAACCTTTTTACAAAAAAGAAACCCTAATAGATTCCTCTTTAATATCTTTTTGGACTCTTAAAATGTGAAAAGATCACCGAGTGAACTTGTCTTCTTCATGCTTGTAAAAGGACCTAAAGAGTTGTCTTTCTAATAGTAGTTTACCCCTTTTTTGGTTTGGATTGACTAAGTTATGAAAAAGGTATACTCTAGTCATTTACTAGAAAAGTTCACCGAGGTATTATTTTATAATTTTTCGGGCTTGAGAAACTAAATTGTACAAAAAAGGACACTTTGGAGTCTTCTTCAATTTCATTCTGACTCTCTAAATGTGAACGATCTCTAGTTTATTTTCAATGGACTCGTTAAACGAAATACTGAGAGACCCACTTTTTGGAATGAACCCCTCCTTTCTCAGGTTCAAAAAACATATGAGAATGGAATTTGTTAGCACTCGGAATGTACCCAGGTTGTGAAAGGTAAATCCTGAGGTAACACAAAAACCAATTTAGACTGTATTTCTGACCCAATATAGTCAGAGAGGGATCTCTCACTATTTATAGTGTTTTCATACCCATATATTTAGTCAAAGACAGTCAAAATGTCAGATTTTTGAATAGAACAAGTTTGTTTTTATAAATTTTGGTGGGACAATCATGGAGGAGACCATTGGGAAAAGGAGTCAACGACTAGATCTAGAATAGGTTGCAGAAGGTAGGAAATATGAAGGTTTATGGATAGAGGCAAGGTAGGCACCCTTTCTTCAATCTGGAGGTATTAGCAAGTTGACTAGCAGACAGTGGGAGACATCCCATCAAATAGAGCAACTAACCAAGGTGAATTCTGCAAGAATTTAGAAGAAATGTTTTAAAAATGCTTGAACAATGGACCTAGAGAATGCAAGATGAATTATGTCCCATATACACTAATGCTCAAACATGAAATCAAGTACAGAATGGAGTGCGAAACAAGATAAACAGTCACATAAAGAAATTACTTATTGAAGAAAAAGATGGCACAGGAATCTCTACCATGAGAGGTTTAACATTCCTCCTCTGCAATTTTATTCATATTTGGAAAACTAAAGACCCATTACAATGCAAAGCCTCTTTTATCTTGAAAATTCAACAACCTCTCCCCTCTATGGGGAGCCCATTTATAATGTCGCATACCCCCAAGTATAATCCTCGAAAATAGGATCTGAAACTGTTTACAGCCATAATCAGAACTAACAACTAGAGAATGGTGCTTCCACCACAGTTTACATATATTTAAACATACATCATCAAGCTAATGCATGTGCTCGGTCGGGATGGCAGCACGACGTTTATAGTTCTGAGCTTGCGAGTCGTGAAAATGATGTATCATGCTTGCGAGGTTGTTAGCACTATGTTTGAACTTCTACATTATGGGCTTGTAAAATTGAAAGTGGTCCTATTTGATGAAATTTTAAGGAAACACCTTTCAGGTTATAGGGCTAACACATTTTTCATTGGGAACCGTCGGATGGAGAGTGGATTGTGATCTATGGTGATAGATATTTTCTATAGATTGAAACATGTAGCAGCGAAAATGGGGTGAAGAATGTCGAGCTTCGACGGTTTAGATTCACGATGGTGAAAATCGACGACAGAAAGTGAATTCATGGAGCGAAGATGCAAGGAAGGATTTAATTTTGAGGTTCATGAAGTTGGCTAAAGGGAGAAGTGTTGGATGGTCGAGATCAATGCAAATCCAGATCAATGGCCCTAAATGATTTCGCTCCATAAGCATGCACAGAGGGAGAAACTTTTCCAAATCGTGGAATGTGTTAAAAGGAGAAAGGATCGGATGACTGAGTTAAAGGAGGAGATAGATCTGTGATTTTAGTTGATTCCACGATATGAACTAGCATGGATAAAGTTGATATTTTGAATTGCAAAAAGTGGTAGGGGCTACAAAGATCAACAGTCATGAAACGAGTTCAGGGTTGATTGATGGCCATGGTAAATTCCGCAATATGAAGGTGCCCAATTGATTGAATGAGAGAATATTGACAAAGTGTTAAGGTCTCCAAAGTTGAATGGTCCCGACGAAGGTAGTTTACTGATAAACAATCGATGTCGATTATCCTGAATCAAGCTATGCAGGTGGTTGGTTGTGTTCTCACCAAAAAGATCAAAGGTATTACCATTGTTTTTTCCATTATGCTTGTATGTTCTAATTTCACTTAAGCATGATGAGAAATAATTATTGGATAAATTGCTTAATTGGCTTCATTGGAAGTCATATTTTGCTTGATTGTGCATTTGTGATTATTTAAGTAGGATAGGTAGGTATGAATAAGCTTGAGACATGGAGAGCATTTCCTTCATTAGTTTTTAGTTTGATTTCAGTTTCAGTTTCAGTTATAGGTTCAGGTTTACAGTTACAGTTGCTTTCAGTTTTCGGGGTATGGATAGGTGATAGTTTATAGGTTGAAAAAGTGGGATTTGTTTGCAGAATGGTTTCAGTTGATGGTTCAGTTCAAAACAAGTTGAGGGTTTCATATAAATATTGGTAGCAACCCAATGGATCTAACACCTGGTCTATGAGGTTATTTGCTACCTCGAAGGGAGGATAACATCCCTAGTGGAGCCAACTGTTAGCATTAATTTTGGTGTTATTTCCTTAAATTTGCAATATTTGGTTGTTGGTTGGTTAAATTTGAGAGTTGAATTCATTTGCTAAGTCATTTAAAAAAAATTCCCAGTTTTGGCTAAAAAAGAATTTAATGGTTATTTGAACAAATTGGCGTCGTTTCTAGGGACGAAGCTTCAAATCCTCCCTGGGAATGAACAACATAGTTCTAGATTTGATTGTTGATGGTGAATAATAGTCAAACATCAAGAAGGTTGTGCATCTTTCACTTGGTGACTCCATTCTTAGAGAATCTAGCTTACAGTGACTCCACTGGGTATATGATCCAGAGATCAAGTTTTCAAAGAAAACTGGCAGGCTCTACTAGGGAACTGAGTTCATTATAAAAATATATAAATGCATGATAAAAGGATAAGGTACTCAAGTTTTAGATTTCTCTAATATGTCTTATCCTTTTTTGAAAATTTTTAACTATCTTTTCCTATGCTTGTCAAAACAGCTTTTCATTATGCATTGCACTCAAAACAACACCATGAATTTACTCTTGTATATCCTTCTTTATGAACTAAAAGTATTCCATCAACCTATATTTTTTATTTTGATCGAGATATTTCATTCGAACCACATAACGTTAAAGGCCACCCTTGTGAGCCACATGAAACCACAACTGACAATACTTACATTCCACATAGATTTGTTTCTTCCAAAATCCCAAACCGATACAGACCATTGCACTTACCTCTTATTCTTCATGATTTCCCTACAAAACACTACAAGTACCTTCCTAAGTTTTATGGAGAATCCAAGAACCTTACAGCTGAAAAACATTTACAAGCCTTTGAGCATTTCCTTGACCTCTTTGCAGAACATGTTGATGTCTGCGTGAGGTATTTTTCCCAATCTTTGCAAGGAAACGATAAGGAATGGTTTAAGCACTTGCATACTGAATCCATCAGTACATAGGACACTATTTCTAACATATTTTTGAAATTTTGGGGTAAGAGAAGGCCATTAAAACAAATACTTCCATATTTCTATTCCCTGAAAAAACAGGAGGGTGAAACCATGTCTAGTTTTAACAGGAGGTTCACAAGCTTTTACTATAACATGGAAAAAGGAATCCAACCTCTATAAAATGCTCCTAAGCTTCATTATGAAGCTGCCTTTCATCCTAAATTTTCATTACTTATTTTGGAGAGAAATTCAATAACATTGAAGCACATGCTTATTGATTGCTTGGAGCTGGAAGATAATCTTAGCATGTCTAAAAAAATTTTAGACCAAGACCTTGGTGAAAAAATGGAAAAGAAATAAGACTTGTTTTAGCAACATAAACAAAAAAAAACATTCTCTATGCTTCTCAAACCCTACCTAATTAAACAGAGAAATGATCATCCCAAAGATGTAGAAGAAGACGGTTTTACTAATTTGTTTTTTGAAGATTGCAATCAGCCCATTACAAATTCTGTTAGTGGTGATTTTAAAAAGGATTTTGGTATGGCCATATATGATGAATATGAGGATGAATGCCTGGATGTTATACCTACAAAACCAGCTATGGAATCGAGGTCTATTAGTGAAGAGAAGCTAACTGTAATCCAAAGTCAGAAGGATGAAAAAATAGAGGACAATGAGTATGCTGACTGTTTACCTATGTGTTATTCTTCATTTGAACTAATAACACAAATGCTTAAATCCTCTAAATAGAAACATAAATTTTAGGATATGGTACATTTCATTAACTTGTTTGAAATAGAAGATGATGAGGATGAACAATCTTGCAATCAATCTCAACTAGTGGATAAATCAGTGGTTTGCAATGAGGCATTAGATCACAAAGAAAGAGGTGAGGGTTCCCAAATAAATGCTTAGTTTAATCTTTCACATTCAGAATTTTCATCCCATAAAGAAGGATTTTGTTTGCTTGATTCTGTTGGAGAAAAGAATGATATTTTTGCTGAAGCATATAAGGAAGGTGAAGTTTTAAATTCAGAAATTTTGAATGAAATTGTGGATATTTCATTTGAAATCAGTCATGATAGTTCCTTTCAAAGGTAGTTTGAAGACCAGTTTGACAGTATGCTAGAGGAGTTACATTTTGGACAATATTCCTATGGTAAGCAAAGGATAGAGTATGTTGAGAGTTGTCATGTTTTCTATGATCCAGTGGCCGAATACATGGAGAGGATGGGTAATGGTAATGACTGGTTATATCTATATTGTAAAGATCAATTTCTTTATTATAACCTTCTTCCATTAAGTTTGTCCTCTCTTTTTTTTATCAAACATGAAGAGAGAGTTAGTTTATGGGATCATTTGCTTGATTGGCTTCATTGGAAGTCGAAGTTTACTTGATTGGGAATTTGGGCTCAGTTAATTAGGATAGGTAGGCATGAATAAGATCAACATGGGGAGCATTTCTTTCAGTAGTTTTTAGTTTAGTTTCAGTTTCAAGCGTTATCCAGTTATAGGTTAAAGTTTGCAGTTATAATCATTTTCAATTTTCAGAGTATGGCCAGGTGATAGTTTACAAATTGATGAGAATTTGATTTTAGAATAGTCCAATTTATGGTCCACCTCATAGTTGGTTTAAAGTTTCAGAGAAAGACTAAGAACATCCCAATGGACCTGGCACCTGGTCTACGGGGTTCTTTGCTCCCTCGCTGGGAGGATAGCATCCCTAATGGAGCCAGCTATTAGCACTATATTTAAATTTTTGAATAATGGGATTGTAAGGTTGAAAGTGGTCCTATTTGATGAATTTTTAAGGAAACGCCTTTCAGATTATAGGGTTAACATGTTTTTCATTGGGAGCCATCAGATGGAGAGTGCATTGTGATCTACGGTGATAGATCTTTTCTATATATTGAAACATGCAGAAACGGAAATGGGGTAAAGAGTGTCAAGCTTCAACGATTCAAATTCTAGATGGTGAAAATCGATGATGAAAAGCGACTTCGTGGAGAGGATATGCGAGGAAGGATTTAATTTTGAGGTTTGCGAAGTTTGTTAAATGGGAGAAGTGTTGGAGGGTCGAGATCGATGCAAAGCCATATCGATGTCCCTAAATGATTCCACTCGATAAACATGCGCAGAGGGAGAAAATTTTCCAAATCACAGAATGTGTTAAAAGGAGAAAGAATCGGATGACTGAGATAAAGGTGGAGACAGATATGCAGCTGTAGTCAATTTCGCGATCTGAACTAGCACAGATAAAGTTGATATTTCAAATCGTGAAAAGTGGTAGGGGCTACAAAGATCAATGGTCATGACACAAGGTTGGGGTTGATCGACGGATGTGGTAAGTTCCATGATCTGAAGGTTCCTAATCGATTGAATGAGGGAATATTGATGAAGTGTTAAGGTCTCCAAAGTTGAATGGTCCCAATGAAGGCATTTTACTAATCAACGATCGATGTTGATTCTCCCAAATCAAGCTATGTAGGTGGTTAGTGTTGGAATATGGTGTGAAGATTATACGTACCAAATTCTCAGATTGTAAAGGAAAGGATCCATGTGGAGTTGAAAATTTTTGTTCCTTCTGGGTTGTGTAGCTGACGATAACCTGACTAAATGTATGAAGTGCCAACATGGAAAGGATATAAACTCCTTTTCTAGCTCTGAAACCATGTAGAAAGGTGCCTTTGAGCACGGAACGAACATAAAGGGAAGGAAACGCTGCTGACTCGAAAGATAGGTGGTCGAGCCCAGTCAGAAATGAGCCACTAGAAGCATCCTGAGACATAGTTTCCACGACCCGCAAGATCAGAGCCAGAAAAATCATGTTTCCATCTAGACCGAGCACGTGCATTAGCTCCATGATGTCTATTTAAATATATGTAAACCATGGCGGAAGCACCACTCTCTAGTTGTTAGTTCTGATTATGACTGTAAACAGTTTCAGATCCTTTTTTCAAGGATTATCCTCGGGGGTCTTCGAAATTATAAATAGGCTCCCCATAGAGAGTAGAGGTTGTTGGATTTTCAAGAGTAGAGAGGCTTTGCATTGTAATGGGTCTTCAGTTTTCCAGAGATGAATAAAATTGTAGAGGAGGAATGTTAAGCCTCTGATGGTAGAGAGTCATGTGCCATCTTTTTCTTCAATAAGTAATTTCTTTATGTGATTGTTTATCCTGTTTCGCACTCCATTATATATTTTATTTCATGTTTTATCATTAGTATATATGGGCCATAATTCATCTTGCATGCTCTAGGTCCATTGTTCAAGCATTTTTAAAACATTTCTTCTAAATTCTTGTAGAATTCACCCTGGTTAGGTGCTCTGTTTGATGGGCTATCTCCCACTCTCTCCTAATCAACTTGCTAATACCTTCATATTGAATAAAGGGTTCCTACTTTGCCTCTTTCTATAAACCTTCATATTTCCTACCTTCTACAACCTATTTCAAATATTATCCTTGACTCCATTTCCCAATGGTCTCCTCCATGATTGTCCCACCAAACTTTATAAAAGAAAACTTGTTCTATTCATAAATCTAACCTTCTAGTTGTCTTTGATTGAATATCTTGGGTATGAAAACGATGTAAATAGTGAGAGATCCCAAACTAACTGTATTAGGTTAGAAATATAGTCTAAAGTTGTTTTTTTCTGTTACCTTGGGATTTACCTTTCACAACCTGGGTACATTCTGAGTGCTAACAGAATTATCTCACAATAAGTTACAACAAGTGTTTGTTATCCTCTTTGAACTTGTAAAACCAAAAAAGAGGAACTCATCAAACATGATGGGGAAAGTAAGGGAAGGGAACTATATTTAATTTGTAATAATGGCACTTTTTAGTCACCTTTGAACATGGCACCTGTCTGCATTTCATTTGGTCAATTGGGTATTCGTCTTTCTTTCTAGTCAATCCATTTTCATGAGTCATGTCACTCCTTTGATTCTCTGAAAGAATGCATCTTTTATCATTGCATTATGTCCTCGTATTTTTTTCCTCAAGTCAATTTTGTCAATTCTTGGGTCATGCCACCCTATGTTCAAAGGAAAATTGTGTTGAGAGTTTGCATCTGCAGTCAAAACTACTATGTCAGTTACCTTTGAGTTAGTCCTATGGTTAATTCATACTCAAATTCCAGAAATTTGTTCTGAGTTTTGTGTCATTGATGTGGGGTTCATCATGGCCCTCCTTCGAAGATATTGTTCTTATTGACTTCAACTCATCTTCTGGGAATTAGTATTAGAAACCAAACAATACCTTGAGATATGTATACATCAATGACAGGTTTCCTCGCTTTCAAAAATAGGTTTACATCATTGTCCTTTGACATAAATATTCAGCCTAATGTTCAACATCAAATCATCTATTCACATTCGGAGGAATGTACTGGGGCGCCTTGGGAATCATCGACATCAATGGTGATATCCCTTACACTTGTTAATGGTTCTCATCATTGATCGATAATTAAGTGGTTTCTACCATGTTCGACATCAAGATATGTAATCACATGGATAGAATTGTACTTTGTTGAAGATGAGATCAAGAACCTGGGTATCTGTTAAGTGCTCATTGCTTTCCCCATGTTGCAATGGAATATTTGTGTGAGTCATAGCATGGATCCAAATTTGTATGGTTGCGGTTGTGCTCAAATTTGTATCTGTATGACATAGATATGCATTGTATGTCTGGTAGCTATGTCTAGGTTTGAATCCTCTTTGCATGGATCTACGTTGTATTCTAGTAGCCATGACTTTTTAAATCTCACATGGATATGTAGTGTATTGGTCAACAGCCATGTTGTGAGTCATATGGACATATAGCAAATTGTAAATGTACTTCAAAATGATCTTGGTCATTGAAGATATTTGACTAGTGTACTCTTACCTCGAAGTGATAACTTGTTCCTACAAATCCTTCACCTATCCTATCCCTATAGCCTCATGCTTTGGGGAGCATTCTATTACAAACATTTCTCATCAAAATCATGTAATGAGATCAAAGTAATCAATGTTTTCATTAAATCCTAAAGTTTTGAAGTTAAAAATGGACAAGGATCAATGATTTCACACTTTTGTCCACCACCACACTTTGAGTGTGGTAAAGGTGCGGTACCTATACCGGTAACACTCTTTCTCCTTAAGCAGTAAGCGGTACCACTTCTATATCTATTTGTGCAATGTGCGGTGCTCACCTAGTAATGCTCTGTCCCCTTGGACAAAGAGAGATGCTTGAGTTATAAATGAAAAAAGAAAATATTCAAGAGGATTCTCTAAGTTTACTTCATGGAGCCTCATCCCCAAGGTTCAATACCACCTGTAGATTGAGACCATCATTGTAGGATGTTAAACTAGTAGCAACAAGGAAGGTATTCCTGCATGCATGTGTTCTTTGATGCAGAAGACTTAAATTAGGAAACCAGTTGTATTTAATTTACTTTTCCTAAGTTTACTTTGGAAAATAAATTAAAGTGATATAAATTAACTTTAGTGAACGACTAATTAAAGTGAAAGTGAAATTAGGTTTTTTGCTTTACCACTAGTTAAAGTGAAAGTGAAATTAGGGTTTTTGCTTTACCTAAAGTTATAAAAGAGAGAGAAATTGGTGAAGAGAAGACACACTTTTATTTCGACAGTGATAGGATAAAGACAGGGAGAGAAAGTCAAATAGAGTATTTAGCTAAGAAGATGAAGGAGTGAGCAGCGGGATCATCGAGATTCATACAGCTAGGTCATACACTCACACAGGAGGGTGTTGAGGTTTAGATAGGATTTTCCCAGTGATTCTACCCAATATTGCATTCGTCAGGTTTGGATGAGTTTGCAGTGATTGTAAAAGTTCCATAATTTCTCATAATAAAATCTATATCTGATTGCTGCACCAATTTTCCCATCTTGGGTTTTTTCTAGGGATTTCCATTCCCAAAATAATAGTGTCAATATTGTGATGTGATGTGAGTTATTTCTCAGTTTTATATTCTGATGCATACTGTAATATATATTCATGTGTGGTTATCGGTTGATATTTTGCATGCACTATTTAGCCCTAGTTGAATATTAAAGGAAAATTTACATGGTATCAGAGCTCTAGTGAGCTAAAGCTGAGATATTTGTAGCAGCAGTGATAGATCATGGGAAGATCTATAGGAAGACACAAACCTAGACTTCCAAATCTAGGGTTTCACATGTACACTTCACTATGGCCATGCAATTGAGAGTTGAGGATAGACTCCAGGGTGCTCAGAACTTTCCTACATGGAAAGAAAGGATCACAAGGATACTGAACGTCAGTGATGCAGAGGAGCACATTGACTCCATGAAGGTTGCACCCACATATTTGGCAGATCTAGCAGCTTGGAAGAAGATTGATTCCAAAGCCATGTTGATTGTCATGGATGGAATGAAGAACCATATAGTCCCTCACCTTTCTAGTAAGAAGACCACATTATAAATGTGGAAGGCTTTGGAGAGTCTATACCAAAGCAAGAACGATAACCGAAGGATGGTGTTGCAAGAGAGGATGCACAACCCCTAGATGACCAAGGGAGAAGGAGTGGTGGCTTATCTTGTGAGGCTCACACAAATCAGGGATGATTGTAGAGTTGTTGGATCTAAGATTGATGAGGAGGAGCTAGTTCGAATATCCCTTAATGGCTTCTATAAGCCATGGGACACCTTTGTCAAAGGTGTTGTGGCTAGGGAGAAGCTCCCTGATTGGTATTAAATTGAGCTCATAGATATGTGGACAAACACATAACTCACAAGGTAGATCACACAATTTACTCAGTTATTGAAGAATGAAACAGTGAAAAAATGGCTTGCAGCTGTGAACGATTTTCATTAATCAAAGAGTAATTAAATAATAATTACAATGAATTAAAATGGCTAAATAGCCACATGCAATTCAAATCCACATGAGGAAATTCGAATTGATTAGACTCTACTTGATTGTAGGTAACTAAGACGGTGTCTAAATCATTATCGGGGGACTCAATAGTTAATTGACCTTGTCTAAACCATTATCGGAGTTCAACGGAGTTCTAAAACACAACTCAAATAATAAGGAGATAGATATCCAGTAGCCATAGCAGGTTGATAGTATGCCAAGGCCTAAGTGGTTTAGATCCATATTGTAGGATTCTAGGCAAGCAGATCCTCCATAGAAATCTTTTAGATGGAGTGTACCACCAGAGAGGCTTAGTTATATTGCACTGATGATAGAGTTGATTAAATCTGAACCTTCCAGCTTGGGGATTCTGCACAACATGATGTGTGGCAGGAAGCTCTGGTTGAGGAGTATGACTCCATTATGAAAAAATAGGTATGGAAGGTTGTGCCGAGGCCACAAGGGGAAAAGGTGGTGGGATCCATATGGATCTACAAGGTGAAGCATGTAGAATATGGAAGCATGGAGAAGTACAAGGCATGCTTTGTGGAGAAGGGGTTTTCACAGAAGGAGGGTATTGATTATAAGGAGACCTTCACCACTGTTTCTAGGTATTCTTCCATTTGGACCATTATCTCACTAGCAACTGAGATGGGTTGGCATGTCCATCAGATGGAATTCAAGACTGGCTTCATCAATGGAGTGATAGAGGAGGAGGTGCATATTGAGAAGCCAGAGGGGTTTGATGTGGATAATAGGGAGACACATGTATGCATACTACATCAAGCTCTTAATGGGCTCAAGCAGGAGCCTCGAGCATGGTACTCGAGGATTGACAACTATCTACGGGAGATGGGATTTCAGCAGAGTGAGGCTGACCACAACCTGTACTTCTTGACAAGTGAGGTGCCTCTCATACTAGTCTTATATGTGGATGATATATTTTTGATAAGATATGAGAGGATTATTGGACAGTGTAAGTCTAACCTTGCAGTAGAGTTTGAGATCAAAGACCTTGGGATGATGCATTACTTTTTGGGCTTGGATTTTTGGCAGAGAGATGGATGCTTCTTCATCAGACAAGGGAAGTATGTAGTAGAGATCTTGAAGATATTTAGGATGGAGGACTGTAAGCCTATGGCCATACCTCTAGTTTCCAACTGGAGGAAGACTGATGCATCAAGATCAGATGAATTTGATCCTACCTTGTATCATCAGTTTATCAGATCACTTATGTATTTGGTCAAAACTCAACCAGACATCAGCTTTGTAGTCAACTCTTTGAGTCAGTTCATGGTGGACCCTTGGGGAGTGCATCGGATGGATGCGAAGCACATACTTCTCTACATCAGAGGTAAAATGGAGTATGGATTGGTTTATGAGTGCAAGGGGAGTGTACATTTAGGAGGTTTCACAGATGCTGACTGGGAAGGATGTGTAGAGGACCAGAAGAGTACTTCAGGTTGTTGTTTCAGCATTGGATCAAGGGTTGTCTCTTGGTTCAGTAGTAAGAAAAATTCAGCTACATTGAGCTCGACAGAGGATGAGTACATGGCAGCTAGCATGGATTCTTGTGAGGGTATGTGGCTGAGGAAGTTACTTGCAGGGCTGTTCGAGTGTGAGCTAGAGGCTACAATAGTTCACTGTGACAATTAGAGTGGCATCAGGATATATGAGAATACAGTATTCCATGACCAGAGCAAACACATAAACATCAGATACCACTTCTTGAGAGATTGTGTTTAGAGGGGATCCATTCGGTTGGGGTACATACAAACAAATGAGCAAGTGTGTTGGGGCACGGACCTTCAAGGTCCTTAATTTTGGCAACTCCGTGGTTTTTGTGCGAAGCTTGTAAGCAGAGTTGTGGTCCAAAATAGTCTTAGGGGTGTCGGGGTTGGGTCGAACCCCCTCTTTTTGTAAATAACCCATGGTTTAAACACATGGTATTGTAATAGTGCACTTGTATAAATAGGCACTTAGGTAAAGGAGAAAAGAGCTTTTTCAAAGGCTTTTTGTATGATATGATGTGATGCGAAGCTAAGGTTTGTTTTTAGGTTTAAGGTTAAGTCCCAACTGTGTGCATGGATGACCTCTGTAGCTGAGTGCGCAGAGAGTTTTGTTAAGGATAAGTCCCAGCTGTGTGCGTGGACGACCTCTGCAGCTGAGTGTGTAGAGGGTTTTGGAAGAAAGGATCTGCAGCTTAGTGCACAGTTTTTGGGTGGTTGAGAAGATCTGCAGCTGAGTGCGCAGATCAAAACTGTGTTGATTTTAAAGAGTTGATTATAAAATGTAGTTATGTGGACGTAGCCCCTACACTGGGGGTGAACCACGTATATCTTATGTTGTGGTGGTTTCTGTTATGTTTTTTCATGCATTTGATAAGTAGTTAAATGATAAAGTAAGATTAACTATTAAGCAATAACTTCGCTGTGAATTCCCAGTTAAGGGTTAAGCAAGTAACTGTCTGTTTATATAAACTGCGAAGCTAATTAAGTAATTGTCGAAGCTCTGTATTGTATAAGTATACTTTGTTAAGGCTAAAGGTACAGTAATATCCCTCTTTTGCTTGTAGAAACCTGATTCTACGGCACCCCATAACTGTTTCGGGTGATACTACAACCTGTTCGCAGGTTGTTGCCGAAAGGGCCAACACTATGGGTCTCTTTGTTGGTTGGTAAATAAAAGTATAAGAACTCGGGTTTGCCCTAGCATCCAACAAATTGGTTCTGTTTCCAGTTGAACCAATATGTTCTTAAGAGGGATCTACGCCGTACCTCAAGGGATATGTTTTGGAGGCCCTCAGTAAAACAAATCGGTGACTGGATTGAAGATACCTATATGAAATTTGTTGAACAAGAAAATAAGGATCCTCGTCATAGCTCAGACGACTTTTTGCAAAGGTACGTTTTTTCTGATATTTATGAAATTTTCTTTGGTAGTATCCACATAGAATTGCACTAGTGGTTATCTAGATTGACAGAAAGAAGGACAAACTTCCAAGAAGATCAGTCTCCTTCCTGGACCCCGGAAAGAATTAAACTGTTGAAAAGAGTGAACAACGCGGTATCTAGAGCTGTTGACTTCTGGATAACATGAACCCTTGAAGAATTTGTGATGGAGTTCGCCATTGACACACATACTTCTTTCAGTGAAGCAGAAAGACAGTTTTTCAAAGGACCAAGGGGTAAGTACCTGAATTCATTAAGTTTGAAAATTAAAATGCTCTTGGCTAAAAAACGCATATTGCTTATTGAATCAGATTGCTAGATTTATTGCTACTAACCTATGTTTGAAAGCGAAAGTGACTTCGACGAGCAAAGTGGTTTGCTTCGCAACGATAAAAGATACAAGAGAACTTTTGGATCCTTTTCCCTAGGTCAGAATACTGATTATACCCCCTTAATCCCAAAACAGTCTAAATCTGAAAAAACCCCTTTTGTTAGAAACCCCCCTATCACTCTGCAGCGAAGATCTGTTATCCCTGAGAACTCTTCGCAGTCTGAAAGTAACCTTAGCCCAAGTAGTCATGTCGTAGGTTAGTCTACCTCCAAAATTTCCCTTCCTCCTGTTACCAGTTTTCCCCCCCCCCCCCCCCCCCCCCCCCCCCCCCCCCCCCCCCCCCCCCCCCCCCCCCCCCCCGCCTTGATCCACTATGGCCCATGTGAATGATGATATCAAACTCCCAGTCTTTAGAGGAACTGGATCAGAGGATCTAGAGTAGTTTGGTTCTTATGCGAAGTTGTTTGGACTGCTAAGAATATTATGGATCAAAACACGAGAACAGTGCAGCTGGTCACTTCTTTCAGAGACCGAGATTTGACCTAGTTTATGAAGTTTTCCAGTACTCAGAACTATGTCTTGGCTGATATTAAAAAAACAATGATCAAAGAATTCAAGAAGCCTAAATCAGAATCACAGTCTATAACTGAACTAAAAGAGATTCAGCAGAAGCGAGGTGAATCAGTATGGGACTTTGATCAGAGGTTCAAGGTTCTGTTGGATCAAGTTAGTTTCACTATTGGACCAGAACAACATAAAGAATGGTTCATTGTAGCACTATTGCCACATATCAGGACTCCATGTATGCAACAAAAGGTTGCTGATCAGCAAGAGGCATTGGAAATTGCTATGAAACTTAAAACAACTCCTATTGGAGATAATTCTGGAATAGCCCAAATACAAGCACAGTTAGCAGAAATGGATTTGGAGCTTCATGACATGAAAAAAGGGAAAGATACTCACGAAGAGGTTTGTTGTACATTATGCAAGACAGAAGGTCATGACAGAGAACAGTGTCTTGAAGTAAGAAATTATTTGAATACTGGTGCACCGAACCCATTTAACCCTAATATCCTATATTGTGAGATCTATAGAACAACTGGCCAGAATCGACCTAAAGATTGCTATCTGCTGCAGAGATATGTTCAAGTACATAAGAATCCCTACTACAAGTTCTGTAAGTCAGTTGGACACAACGAAGATGAATGTCACAGCTTTGACCTCATGAGAGAGCGAACCTATGATGCTTATAGGGTACAACCTGATGCATAAGGCAATGATGGATATGGTTACCATGGTAATACATCAGGTCGAGGTAATTTCAAAGGTCGTGGTCGTGGTGGTATGCCTGGAAGAGGTCGAGGCCAGGTTGTTTGCTATAAATTTAATCAGGCAGGACATGTAGCTAGAGACTATCAGAACCCAACTACAACATGTCGATATTGCAGAGCAGTTGATCATGTGATTGAGCAATGCCCACAGTTGATAGCTAAGATACAAGAAAGAAATGGCGCTCCTACTTAGAATGTTCAGATGATTCCTGTAGAGAAAAGACCTGTCCCAGCCATTAATGTCGTTACAAGGAGTGGAGCTATGACACAAGTGTAGAATAAAGGGAAACATCTTGACGAGGCTTGGGTCCGTAAGACCCCAGAGAAAATTCCAGCCTTCGATATTGCAAGAGAAAAAGGAACATTTATGGAAGCTAAAAAATACTTTGCTGACCCAAGAACATCAGTAGCAACTGCGCAACACCATCAATAGCAGTCGTAGTTTCAAGAAGCTTCACCCCATCAATTAAGTACACTAACATCATTTTTGCAGAGTTGTATGAAGTTATTAAGAAATCAGAATTCTTTGAATGAGTTACAGAAAGTTATTCAGTCTTGCAACCTCAGTGAAGCTCTGATAGAGGAACAAATGTTAATAGAGTTAGAAGGACTAGAAGAGAAATGAGATTGCATGCTCAGATAGGGGATTATGACATGACTGACATCATTTTAGACCTAGGATCAAAAGTGAATGTCCTAACTAGGCAGACATGGGAACAAATGGGAAGACCTACACTTGAATGGTCCCCTATACAGCTGAGATTAGCCAACCAGCAGAATATTGTGCCCTTGGGAATATTCCCTAGTGTACCAGTGGACATTGATGGAGTCAGTACCTTAGCAGATTTTGAAGTCATTGAAATAATTTATGATAGAAACCCCTATCCAGAATTGCTAGGAATTGAATGGGCACTAAACAATGATGCAGTAATCAACCTTAAGAATAGACAGATGACTTTTGAAGGAAAAGGCCTGAGAGTCATAGTACCATTGGACCTTTCTCAAGGAGAAAGGTATACAGAGCCAATCAAAGATGAAGATCAGGATGTTTTAGATCATATTTACAACATCACAGCTAAAGAAGAAGACTATGTTAACCCTAGTACTAATGGTATAATGGATTGGCAGTGTGAAAGTTCTTGCATGACTAATTCAGACGAAGGCCTAGAGAATTGGCAGAATAGACTCTATGAGCTACATGAACATCGATGTGCAAGAATTACTAAGTCTATCAGATGGGTTGGATCAAAGCCAAAGATATTACCTACTTTTGATGGCTTAACAGACCCAGAAGATTTTATTGTACAATTCTCAGAGCAAGTACCAGATTCACAGAAAATGGAGACTCTAGATTCAGTATTTAGAGCCATAGCTGCCAAATGGTGGAATGCTCATAAAAAGTATATTCATAGTTGGAGAGCTTGTCAAAATTTTCTTCGCCTGAGATTCATGGAACAACCTCAGGAGGTTGGAAGCATATTTAATGGTAAGACTAGCCCTCAGGAACATTTGGAGCAGTGTTATGAAGCATGGAAGCAGGTACCTTATGAAGAATGGGTACATAGGTTTGTACACACTATGGAACCTACAACAAAGAATTGGTATGCAGAGGTAGAGCTTCGCCATGGTACTGTAAGTTGGGATAGCCTTATTGATAGTTTTGTGCTCACATTTTCTATTAATGAAGATTTCCCTGCTTTGGACGCAGCTATTAGGTTGATCCATACTAAGGTGTTTGATGATAAATAAATAGCCGAGCACCAACTTGATTGGAAGAAATAAGAAGCTAATGCAGTAGAATGTTATAACCTCGCCATTGATGAAGACGATGACCTTCACAACATTAATATTCTTGAGTCAGAAGGACACTGCGAAGTACATGGACCAGCAGTTGAAGCACCTGAAGTAACTCAGCCCTTGAAGACAAGAAAATTAAACATTGGATCAGAAGAAATGCCTAAGTATGCTACCATTGGAGATTATTGGGACGAAGAAATGGTGAGCAAAGTGACTGAACTCCTCCATGAGTATCAGGACTTATTTTCGATGAAGTTCTCAGAAATGAAAGGTATCCTTGGTGATATAGGAGTGATAAAAATTCCTTTGAAACCTGATGCAAAGCCTGTGAAGCAGCACCCTTATAGGCTAAATCCTAAGTATAAAGAAAAAGTCAGGATGGAACTAGATAAGATGGTTGCTGCAGGAATCATTGAGCCTGTCGAAGAGTCCGAATGGGTCAGCCATATGGTGGTACAAGAAAAGAAGACCAAGGGAGAAATCAGAATCTGTGTTGATCTGAGGAAGCTGAATGATGCTTGTTTACATGATCCTTTCCCTACTCCCTTTATAGATGAAGTTTTAGACAATGTCGGAGGTCAAGAAGTGTATTATTTCACTAATGGATTTTCAGGTTACCATCAGATCAGAATTTCTCCAGAGGATCGACATAAAACAACCTTCACTACAAAAATGGGATCTTTTCAGTATATTGTTATGCCCTTTGGGTTGAATAATGCACCTACTATGTTTTCTAGAGTAGTCATATCTGCATTTAAGGAGTTTATTCATAAGTTCTTGGAAGTTTACTTTGATGATTGGACTATATTTTGTTTATTGAAAGATCATATAGCCAGTTTAAGGCTTATGCTGGACAAGTGTAGACAGCATCAGATTTCATTGAATCTGAAAAAGTGTATCTTTTGTGCACCTTTTGGAATTCTGCTCGGTCACATTGTATGCAAGCAAGGATTGATGGTGGATCCTGCGAAGATAGCCATTATTGTGAACTTGCCACCTCCGAAGTCTGTTAAGCAACTTCGTACTACGCTTGGTCATACTGGATATTACAGGAAATTCATTAAAGGATATGCTCAGATTACAGCCTCGATGGAAAATAAATTGAAGAAAGATATTAAGTTTGAATGGACATCTGAATGTCAGGAAAGATTGGACATTCTGAAAGAAAAGATGTTAACTGACCCTATCTTAGTATTCCCTGACTGGAATAAGGAGTTTCATGTTCATGTCAATGCATCCTCCATTGCTTTAGGTGTAGTATTGGCTCAGTTAGGTGAAGGTAATATTGATCACCCTATTTCTTTTGCAAGTAGAAAATTGTCCACAGCAGAAAATAATTATACTATGACAGAACAAGAAGGTATAGCTATGGTTTATGCTTTGCAGAAGTTTTGACATTATCTGTTAGGATCTCATTTTAATATTTTCACTGACCATTCTGCTTTGAAGTATTTGGTTAACAAGCCTGTGTTAGGTGGAAGGATATGCAGATGGCTGATTTTGTTTCAGGAGTATGACTTTGAGATCATAGTGAATCCAGGAAGACTTAACCTGGGGCCTGACCACTTGTCGACGCTCGAGTCAGGAGAAGAACCCACTAGTTTGGACGAAGGTCTTCCTAATTCCCAGTTGTTGGCCATCCAGATGGTTGATGACTATTTTCAGGATATTGTTCAGTACTTGTCTACAGGTTTTGCACCTTCTGAGATGACAACACAGCAGAAGAAGTAGCCGGTGGTTAGAGCAGCTGACTTCACCTTGATAGCAAGACAACTATATAAGATGGGACCAGATGAAATAATGTGCAGATGTGTCTTGGAGCATGAAAAACCACTGATTCTGGTTGAGGTACATTCTGGAGCAGCAGGAGGTCATTATGCAGGAAAAGCTATGGCACAGAAGATTCTGACAGCTAGATTGTGGTGGCCTACGATTCATAAGGATGCAAGAGAATATTGCCACAGCTGCGACATCTGTCAGAGGATAGTTAAACCATCCAAGATGAATGAGATGCCTCTGGTTCTACAGGTAACTTTACAAGCATTTGACAAGTGGGCTATTGATTATGTTGGACCAATCAATCCCCCTACAAAGAAATATGGAGCAAGATACATTATTACAGCAACTAATTACCTCACTCATTGGGCTGAAGCTCAACCAGTCAAGGACTGTAGCACTGCTACAGCTGCAAAGTTCATATTTGATAATATTTTGTCAAGGTTTGGATGTCCGAGAATTCTCATGAGTGATCAAGGATCACATTTCCTGAATAAGACTATTGAAGCATTGACCGAAGAATTTCAAGTATATCATTAGAAGAGTACTGCCTACCATCCTCAAGCAAGTGGAACTGTCGAAGCCTTTAACAAGATCCTTGAGCACGCTCTGACGAAGGTTTGCAATGTTAACAGGAATGATTGGGATCTTAGAATTCCAGCAGTATTATGGGCTTATAGAACCACTTGCAAGAAGTTGACAGGCCATACACCTTTTAGGCTGGTATATGGACAAGAAGCAGTTTTTCCCATGGAGTACATTGTTCTTAGCCTCAGAATATCTGCCTTCATAGAGATGGATGATCCAGCTATGTTGAATGAATGGCTGGTGAAGATTCTAGAACTAGAAGAAGACAGATTCATTGCAGGTTTCCAGCAGCAAGTGTAGAAAGCTAGAGAAAAAGCATGGCATGATAGACACATTAAGAAGAAGCATTTTCAAAATGGTGATCTTGTGCTCCTATATGACAGTAGATTCATGAAGTTCCCAGGTAAGTTCAAGACACATTGGAAAGGACCTTACATAGTTCAGAAAGTTACCGATGGTGGCACAGTTCAGTTAGCTAAATTGAATTGAGAAATTTTGCCCTCCATGGTGAATGGAAGTAGATTAAAGAAATACAGGGACAAGCTTGTACCCCCTGACCCAAAGTAATAGCAAGAAGAAGATTCTAAGTACCAAGAACAGTTGAAATTGGGTACTAGACTATAATGAAGCCATTCTTAGAGAAGAATTGGCAGATTGTTCGAAGTGTCTGTCGTGGGTCGAAGTTCGAAGTTCTGTCGAAGCATGTGTTAGGATGTGTCGAAGGTCTATATTGTGTCAGAGGTCCTTATGGTGTCGGAGGTCCTTATGGTGGCAAAGCTGAAGTTAGTGGTTCTGCCAAAGATGAAAGGTGTGGCGAAGCATCTTCAGCAATGTTGCAGGAGATGGTGGAGAAGGAGGAAGCAACTGAAGATATCATGCGTAGCCTCAACAAGTAGTTCACTATCTTCGCCAACAAGATTCTCCCACCAGAAAAGCAGTAGATTGTCCCGGGACGGGACACTGGTGAGTCTTAGGGGCCTGTTGGGGCGCAGACCTTCACGGTCCTTAATTTTGGCAACTCCACGGTTTTTGTGCGAAGCTTGTAAGCGGAGTTGCGATCCAAAATAGTCTTAGGGGTGTCGGGGTTGGGTCGAAGCCCCTCTTTTTGTAAATAACCCATGGTTTAAACTCATAGTTTTTAAGCCCATGGTTTAAACACATGGTATTGTAATAGTGCACTTGTATAAATAGGCACTTAGGTAAAGGAGAAAAGAGCTTTTTCGAAGGATTTTTGTATGATATTATGTGATGCGAAGCTAAGGCCTGTTTTTAGGTTTAAGGTTAAGTCCCAGCTATGTGCATGGATGACCTCTGCAGCTAAGTGCACAGAGGGTTTTGTTAAGGATAAGTCCCAGCTGTGTGCATCGACGACCTCTGCAGCTGAGCGCGGAGAGGGTTTTGTTAAGGATAAGTCCCAGTTGTGTGCGTGGATGACCTCTGCAGCTGAGTGCACAGAGGGTTTTGGAAGAAAGGATCTGTAGCTTAGTGCGTAGTTTTTGGGTGGTTGAGAAGATCCACAACTGAGTGCACAGATCAGAACTATGTTGATTGTAAAGAGTTGATTATAAAACGCAGTTCTGTGGACATAGCCCCTACACTGGGGGTGAACCACGTATATCTTGTGTTCTGGTGGTTTTTGTTTATTTTGTGTCTGTTATGTTTTTTCATGCATTTGATAAGTAGTTAAATGATAAAGTAAGATTAACTGTTAAGCAATAACTTCGCTATGAATTCCCAGTTAATGGTTAAGCAAGTAACTGTCTGTTTATATAAACTGCGAAGCTAATTAAGTAATTGTCAAAGCTCTGTATTGTATAAGTATACTTTGTTAAGGCTAAAGGTACAGTAATATCCCTCTTTTTCTTGCAGAAACATGATTCTGCGGCACCCCATAGCTGTTTCGGGTGAGACTACAACTTATTCGCAGGTTGTTGCCGAAACGGCCAACACTGTGGGTCTCTTTGTTGGTTGGTAAATAAAAGTATAAGAACCCGGGTCTGCCCTAGCATCCAACAAGGTTGCAGACATTTTCACCAAGGAACTTTGCAGAAAGAGTTTTGTGAAGTTCAGGGATAAGTTGGGGTTTCTATTGAATCCCTTCCTCATTGAGAGGGAATGTTAAACTAGTAGCAATAAGGAAGGTCTTCCTGCAGCATGTGTCTTGCATGCAGAAGACTTAAATTAGGAAACCAATTATATTTAATTTACTTTTCCTAAGTTTACTTTGGAAAATAAATTAAAGTGATCTAAATTAACTTTAGTGAACCACTAGTTAAAGTGAAAGTGAACTTAGGGTTTTTTCTTTACCACTAGTTAAAATGAAAGTGAAATTAGGGTTTTTGCTTTACCTAAAGTTATAAAAGAGACATCAATTGGTGAAGAGAATACACACACTTGTATTCCAGTAGAGACATAATACAGACAGGGAGAGAAGGTCAAGTAAGGGATTTAGCTGAGAAGATGGAAGAGTGAGCAGCAGGATCATCGAGCTTCGTACAATTGGGCCGTACACTCACACAAGAGGGTGTTGAGTTTTAGCTGGGATTTTCCCATTGATTCTATCGGGTACTACATTCACCAAGTTTGGATGAATTTGCAGTTATTTTAAAAGTTCCATATTTTCTCATAATAAAATCTATATCTGACTGCTGCACCGGTTTTCCCATCTTGGGTTTTTTCGGGGGTTTTCATACCCAAAATAATAGTGTCAATATTGTGATGTGATGTGATTTATTTCTTAGTTTTATATTCTGCTACATACTGTAAAAGATATTAATTGTGGTTATTAGTTGATATTTTGCATGCATTGTTTATCCCTAGTTGAATATTAAAGGAAAATTTACATAGGATCCTCCCTCCACCTCATCCATGAGATCCTCAACCTATTATATCCTCGCATAGATTTAAATACTGGTTCAGCCCCCATGGGTAAAGGGACGAATATTATGTTATTTCATATAAATGATAGCCAAATTCAGCCAAGACTAGTGAGCAATTGGTAGGAAAGCTTGAGGCTTTGAGGAAAGGTTCACTTGAGAAGGGTTTCTAAACACCAAGGCTTCGGTTGTATGCTCTCTCTCTCCATGTTATTAATATTAATACAGGTTTATTTCCCATGAACATCATTATGTTTGAATCACTATGTTTATTGTTGAATTCCTTCGTCATTAACATAGGATCATAGACTAGGTTGTTACTATGATCTAGTGTGTGCTTTGTTGTGTATCTTGCTGGACATTTGTGGAGATCAAACACTCCAAAGACCAACCTTTTACAGCTTCTGAGAGGTAACCAAGTATTTCATTCAAGTAGTTTATGTAATCTAAGGGAAATATATTTTATGTTATGATTTATTTTTTCTAGTTCTGAGTGTTTCGAGCTAGGGAAACAACTTTGTGTCTACACTAGATGAATATTTTTGATAAAAAAATTTGGCGACTCCACTAGGGAGTAGATCGAAACTCTTGGTTATTCTTGGTTCTTTCCTTTCCTTTGAATTTCAATTTCTTATCATAGATCATATCTACTAGTAAATTATCTAGATTTGGTTTGAAATTGCTAGATCTACCTTGATCTGCATCTGATGCTTCATATTCTTGCTGATTATTATCATTCAGATCCATTTATTGAACTCTAACATATTTATTTTTCTCCTTGTATTTGATTTCAAAATCTATATCGGCCACCACACCTTGGCAGTGCTGAAAGAGCGACCACCACTCCTTATCTTAAGGAAAAACCTGATGCCACCACAGTTATCTAGTGAACAAAGAGAGGTGCTAGCGCTCTATTTCTAGCAGCAAAGCACGGTGCTAGAGTATTTACACTATGTATTCATCTATCGGCCATTGGTGCCAGGTAGGGTTTCAATATCACTTTGATTTTGAGATCTTGCATTTGTAATTTTGGTTTCTAAATATTGTTTGGCTTTGTACTAATAGTTAAGATTGTTAATAACAATCTGGAAAGTATGTTGATGCTTGATTGGTTTATACCTTCAAGGACTAGTTTGATTTTGGATTGTGAGCTTCTTGTCCATTTGAATTTTGGTATAAAGAAGATTTTTTTTTAAAAGTACTTATTTATTCAGATCTCTAAGTGTTGCTTAGAACAAGCAAAATTAAAGTAGTATTGATTTTGTGTTTTCTTCATAGTTTGATTTAAGATTGTCTTCATATTTGATTTTTGAAAATTTGAGAGACATTTTATAGATCTTAGCATAGGTATAAACCATTGATGACTTGATTAGTATCATAGACTTTCAGGTGTTTATATTCTGATTTCTTCTTATACATGTTTCCTCTCAAATAAAAAGAAAAAGTTTGTTTTTTACTTCTTACTTTCATTTTGAAGAATTTGAAAAGTGTTGTGTGCTGAGTAGTCATAGTAGTCTTTCTTTTCAAAAGAGATCTCATGTTTTTTCCTTTTCAATTTTTTTTGCATTTGAAGTCTTTAACATTCTTGCAATAGGATTGAAAATATAATTCAATATGGTTTTGCTTGGGATTTATTCATTGTAGATAAGTAGGAACCAAACCTCTATCCCTTCCCTAAGTAGGGCATTTTACGAAAAAGTGAAAGAGAAAATATTTGCATGAGAATCATTGCATGGTTTAGTTTTATGTACTCACCTCATGCATTCACTTAACCGCAAAAGATAAAATTAAGCGCTAGTTTTAGGTTAAGTTTGTAGAAAGGTGTGATAAGTTAGAGACATGTTTCGATGTCTTTAAACGTAGGAGCTGTCATTATTTTCCAGCACTGCATTCAAGGGATCGTGTGGTTCTTCCATGTATTACTGGTATATAGAATGGCCTTTCACATACCCTTGAGGTATATCGAAAGGTACTTCATGTACGCAGTGGTATATAGGAAGGCCCCTTTCGAATGGTTGTGCATTAGCTAGAACTACTACGGTGTGGAGATCCCACATACCTTGTGTATATCGGGAGACACTTTTAGGGGTCATGTGACCATCTGAGCATAACCCTTTGACCGTCCTATCACTGCAATACACTGAGAAAAAAACTCGAGGATATTTATATGCATGTGTCATCTAGGTAGTCGGGTATCCAGGAAAGGGTATGGTCCCACTCCTCCTTGTTGCATTTTACTATTGGACCCTGTAGTATATCGCGATTTTTGGTATATCATGAGTATTTCTAGTAACAGCATCCCCTTGCATTTACACCAAACAACAAACAAATTGGTGGATAGGATAGCTAATGAGGGAGTGAAAACCAAGAAAAATGAAATAACTAATTCTTGGAATGATACGTTCCCCCTATCTCCCTTAAGATACAACTGTATAAACATAGAAAAAAAATACTCTCACCCCCAAGTAGGGTGAGAATCCTAGGGAAATAGGAAAAGGGAAAGGATGACATGCAACAACAAATCAGAGACACATTGAGATGATAGAAAGACAAGGATATCAAAACCACCCATAAAGAAATGGTTTTTAATAAATGATGAGCACATGTAAACTGGTACAAGGGAAATAACAATATTATAGTTAGAGGTGATCGCATGGAAGGTTGGCACTCGAGTGTGAGAACTATCACAAATACTTAGATTGCGAAGTACAAGCATCCATTTGCAATAATATGATAAAGTGTCACCATAATATCCCTCAAGTAAAATGAAGGTTATTCATACATGGCGGGGAATGAGCACTCTTTGGCTTATTTTCCAAAGAATATACAAGGAATTTGTAGTAGTGTTTGGTCTCAAATTTGTTGGTTTAGATTCCACGAGTCCTACCTTTGTGTGTTATGCTTATTAAGAAGAGGCTAGTTTAGGTTTCATTGGACCAGGCCTTATTTCACTTGCTCTCTACAATTTTTGTGGTTTGGATGGATTAGAATATTGTGGTTTAAGCTCAATTTATCCCAACACAATTTGAGCCACTCTCGACGGGGTTATTGGTTGAAATCTCAAGGGAAGGATATGAATAATAAAGGAAACAACAAGGGAAAATAAAATGTGGTAGAGGATGTCTCCCTAAACACTAGAACCCTTGGTAGAGAAATGGAGGTAGCTATACATTATAAAAAAAGAATCCAGATAAACATTAAGTGGTATATCACTGAGGAGGATAAAAAAATAAGAGAGAATTACAAAACCTACCAGCACAATGATGAGTTTGAAGACTTATCTGAATGGGTGGTGGAACCTAGAGATATGCACTTGAGTATGGCATTCTACCATCATTACCTATAGATGTACTAGCCAACGAAAGTCATATTAGGAAAATACTAGGAATAAAGGGACCAACACAACACCAAGATTGAAGAGGACATAACACAATTGAAGGAAGCTTCCCAATCGTGGAAATGCATGTGGTTGGAGATGAAATTCCTAGACAAAAATATGGACATTTTGATGAGGAAAATGGGCATAAACATCACCACATAGTGTCTTGAGCTGGGAATTACACCATAGTCACCCCACATTATCGAATCAAATGGTGAAGAAGAAGCAAAGAAAGGTACCACAGATTAAGCCCTGTCATGTGGAAGCCTCATTGTTTTTTGTCTGTTATTTATGGTATAACTCTTTTTAAATTAGAAATTATGCCTCTATACACATGTATAAGTCTCACTATTTTTTTGGGAATACAAATAAAATATGGGTTAATAGCAGTAAAATCTCTAAAAAGATGCTCCTCTCTTTTGTATAATTGTAAACGTGACCAAAAAAAACAATTATTAGAAACTCCTCAGTAGTCATTTTGGACATTGATTTTGAAATGGAGGATATGTTCCAAATATATAAAACTCTGGTTTGATTGGATCTCCTTTGATATTATCATCCATCTATGTATACTAAGAAATAGAATATTTTTCTTCTTTCTTAAAAAATATCAAATTAATATTAAACATCAAATTAGACAACTGGGTGGAGAAGGGTTCCAAAGAATAAGATTTATACTTGCCACCCTTTGGATCTAATGTGTCCCTTCCCCATGCATATTGGCCTATGAATATGTATCCAGTTCTCTCTTTCTTTTCATAAGTTGACCATTAAACAAAGTGTCATCATATTCCTTGTTAGAAATATTTTGTTGTTTCCATGGTTTTGTAGTCATGCTATGTAGAACACTAGGATGTAACAATTGATCCTTACAATATCAAATTCATGAATGATCTAATTCATATTTCTAATTTTCATGAATTTCTTTCTAAAAAGAAATAGTATGTCGCCCATCTAATAAAAAATATAATGTTAAGATCACAATTTCATCTTCTAATTTTGTTTCATGAGGAATTTTGGTCTCATGGTTGATGTTATAGCTAATTTTACCACACTTGGTAGATCACACTTTTATGGCCTTCCATGTCCCTCTACATCCTTTTTCGATCCCCTTTCTCAAATGATACTTTGATGATCCAAGAAAATCCCTAAAAAACACATGTTTATTGCAATATGCGACTTTTAAGCTAATACCCACATGTACATGCAACTTTCTCCACTGTAGTCTGCGTACATCGTGAAATGTGCATAAAAAAAAAGTTTTGGATTTTTCCTCAATGAGTCCTGAATAACTTGACTCTTGGCCTTCCATATGACTGTAAAGGCTCCAACTCGACCCTTCATTGTCTACTAGAGGGCTATATATTGAACCTCTTGGATGCAATGATGGAGGAAAATATTGGAGAGCAATGAAACTATAGTTCATTGTTGCCTCATTTTCTTATGCTTGAGTCTACATCCTTGTTTCCTTCTAAGCACACATTGCTGCTCTTCCTAGGATTTCCATTTATTTTGTAAGCTTGCCATTGAGATGGAAGATTGAAGTGGTGGAGGCCTAGGTGGAGGACTTGGTTTCTCCATTTCAACCATCGTGCTGACAGACTTTGTCACTCTTATCTGTGTTTATTATTAATATAAATATCCATTTCTCATCCATTACATGTGTATGACTATGAATATTTTATCCATGGATGTCGTTATATTTTCTTATACATGTTGTATTTATATATGCTAGAGTAGGCCTAACACTTTATGCTCTACCCCAATCCATACGAATTTTATCTCTGTAATAGTTGAAAGACAAAAGGAGATCTTCTCTAAGTGTTGTTTTAAATTTTGTGACAAGCAATAAAACAATGTTTGCGACATCTTCCTCGTACACATTCTGCGATTGCAAATTAGGAAGTGCGAAAAAAATATACCGATATCAATATTGAAAAAAATTTCATGGAATAAAAATTATTTTATATGTTCCTTTTAACTTCCTTATTGTTTTCCATAGTTTTTACTTGCCTTCAACATGATCATTTTTTAAGGACTTGCTTTCAAATACTTGAAAGATGATTTACTGGTATCATTTCCTAAATCTTTGATATAAGTTATTATAATAAATTTTAGATTATTTTGATGGTGTGTAT
The DNA here is from genome assembly GCA_001517045.1 of Pseudotsuga menziesii. NCBI lineage: Eukaryota > Viridiplantae > Streptophyta > Pinopsida > Pinales > Pinaceae > Pseudotsuga > Pseudotsuga menziesii. The sequence goes on along the minus strand of LPNX010098958.1, from coordinate 317,180 downwards.
TTGTGATTTTGTTTTCCATATTCATCTAGAGTAACACATAAGAGTTTTTTTTTGAAAAAAAAACAATTTTCGTAAATACTGCTACAATCCCATTTTTCAAATCACTTGGTTTATTTTTACTTGAATGATTTGAATGATTGTATCTTTGGTAGTTATAAATATGGTGTGAAAGGTTTTAAACTTTGGAACGTAGTACAAGTAAGAACACTATTTACAGTCAATAAATTGCTTTTATAGATGTTAAAGATGTTCCCAAACAAGAATCCCTTCCAAGGGAAAAGGAACAGGAGAAAATAGAGTTTCAGTTGGAGGATGAAGAGTTTGAATCAATAGAAAAATGTGAATAAAAAGAAGAAGAACCTCATACTCCAGTTTAAAGAAAACCATCTCAAGAAAAAAAGGAAACTAGAAACGTATCCCCACCAAATTTTCATTCTATTTTTTCTTTATAGATTGTTGATGATGATCCTAGAGCTGTTAAGGATGCAGTGGATTCAAAAGATAGTAAACTCTATAGGAAGGTGATGGTTATATAAATGGGTGTTTTGGATAAAAATGAATCTTGGGATCTGGCTGAGTTTCCACTTGGAAGAAAACTCGATGGTAGCAAATGGTTTTTTAAGTAGAAGTTGAGTGCAAAATATAAAGTGGAGAAGTACAAACTCCACTTAGTAGCAAAGGGATATTCCTAAGTAGAGAGAATTTGTTTTGGTGAAAACAATCTCCCATTGATAAAATAACTTCTATTATATTCCTTTTTTATTTTGTTGTTTCTTTTTATATTGAAGTAGAGTAGATGGATGCAAATAAAAAATTTCTATAGGGGGAATATTCAAGAATAAATATACAAGAAACAACCAAAATATTTTGTAGTGAAGGGTAAAATAAAGAGTTGGTATGAAAGCTAAAGAAGTCCCTTTGTGGTCTAAAGTAATATCCAAGGATGTGCTACAAAATGTTTGACACATACATCCTTGGACTAGGTTTTGTGAGAAGAAAGGATAATCATTGTGTATCTTCCAAGCAAGTTGGTAACCACTTCATTAGTATAGTGTGATGACATGTTGTTGATTGAAAACGACATGAATTCCATTAAGGAGGTGAAATTGCAAGTATCCTCCAAATTTGAAATGATCAATCTTAGTGCCTCTATCTTCATATTGGGGATGGAGATTAAAATATATCTTGTAAACAAGAAATTTTCGTTAAATCATAGAAAACATGTTGAGATGATATGGTAGAGTTATAGTACGTAGGTATGTAAATAGGTCAAGGTCCATATTCTAGTAGGTTTAAATTCATTTGCAAATTAGTGTCACAATACATGAAAAGAGGAAGAAGACATGTCATTAATTCCCTATGTTAATGTTGTTGGAAATTTGATGTATACAATGTCATGCAATAGACTAGACATTTCTCATGTAGTGGGATTTTCTAGAATATGTATATCAAAACTAGGGAAGGATCATTGGGGAACTATAAAGGGGTTCTTTAGGTATCTGTGGTGCACTATAGATTATGCAATATTATACCAAGGAAAAATTGGACTAGAAAACGTGATAGATGTATAGGGATTTGTTGATGCAAATTGGGTTGAATATTTTAATTGCAGAATATCTTCAAGTGGTTATTTGTTTAACCTATTTGTAGGATCTATAAAATGGATGAGAAAGAGATAAGCTATAGTTGCACTCTGAACTACAAAATTTGAATACATGGAAGCCACCTATGCAAGTAAAGAAGTTGTATGGCTGCAAATATTGTGTTCATGTATTAGATTTGTACAAAAAGTTGTAAGGTTAGATTGTGATGGTCAAAGTACAATATTTTTGGAAAATAACCATGCTTATCATTCTAAAATTAAGCATATTTGTGTGCAATGCCACTTTGTGAGAGATATGGTTTAAAAAAATAATCTCTTGTTGGAGAAGGCTAGCACCTTGAATAATGTTGCATTGTTTTTTACGAAATTTATTAGTATTGAGAAGTTTTCTTAGTGTAGATCATCTATCAGCATTATTTCTCTAAACCTGTGACCTTATCAATATGTGTCCCACTATTCTGAAAATAAAAAACCAAGTGGGATATTTTTGTGTATGTGTTATATTCTTTGAATTTGGGTTGTGTCAAAATCATATCTTCCTCAACATAGTACTTTTCAACCCAATGCGATTTTTTGTGGTACTTTTTGACCCAATGTGTAATTTAATCTTGGTTAAGGGATTAGGTTTATGATATAATTTAGGTTAACATATTAGGGTTTGGTATGTTATGGAATTAATAAATATTATATTGTTAATGCTTAAGTAAATAAAATGATAAAGAGAGAGGGTTTGTTCTATGTTTTGTTGGGTTTACCAATTAAGGGTTTCTAGGGTAAATCTTTGTGCACTGTGTGTTCCATTGTTTAATTTACGATTTTATTTATAATCTATATGCATTGTTTCACTTCACACAATTAAGACTTACACATATAATATATGATGCATAATTATGGATGCAAGGGAGTCCTTAGAATTGATAACTATACTCTTAATCACTACTCTCACAATTATGTCTATATTTGTACAACTACAAGACTGGTTTTGAATGAATTTGACAGTAATCCTTTTGACTCCTCTTCAATTTTATTTATTCCAAATGGTCGGCATGAACACGATATTGAGTTACATTCACTACTAAGACCAACACTATGTCTAGAAGGAGAAGAATATAAAATGAATTATAGGATTGAGAACTTCTAAATGTAACTTTTTCTCTCTACTATCATTATGTGTAGACATTTTGAGATATAAATGTATCTAATATTTAATGATAACTACTCTCTCCATTTCCAATATTTTCACATTAATGAGTCTTCAACCCATAGTATTTTTATACCAAATTAGCGACTCTCAAAATCTCTAATTCTCACATGACTACTCCGTATAAATTGATACTAATAATTCAAGATATGATATTCAACATCAATAAAACACATCATTTTTTCCATACATCCTTGGTTAATAATTATTGACTGATTTCGATCTTCTATTGATACAAAAAAACATATCCCTTGTTTCCATGATCCTCCACCCTTCCTCTAGGAGGCTTCTAGTTTTCCTTGCATCCTACCCAAGGGTCATCTCTCAATATGAAGATGCCCTTTGAAGATGCCCCTTTGATTAAGAGATAGTTGAAACAAAACTCATGATCCAATTAATTGTGTTAATGTTAAATTTGGCATGTATGAGCCTTAATCTCAAATATAACCGACTAACTCTATCATATTCTTTTGATAAATCCACTTTAAGAATCATAGCTTGTAAACTGTTGGACTTAATTGTGTGAAAATCCAACTAAGCAAAACCCACTACCTCATGAATTTGTCTCCTAGCTAAACAATTGAATTTTTCTTGTGATATAGTCTTGAATAAAAATTATAAAAAATAGAAACTCATTTCTATACAAATATATAAGAAATTAACTTGTTGCATCCACCCTACAACGATTAGAGTTTTGAGTAAATGGTCACATTCTTGTGGGTTTTACAAGTGTTTTGGATTCCTTTATATTGATAACAATTATCATTTAATTTTCTTCAAAAACTATTATTTATAATGTTACTCAACATGTGTATTTCAGGTTATGAAATCCTTAAAATGTCCATAATTCATTTTCAAATTTGGCATTATTTTTCCTCCATTGATACTATACCCCGATTCAAGGACAGAGCATATGAACATTTTCATGATAATAAGAGCTAAAAAATCCTCTCTTTACTTACCCATTTGTATTGTACTCACATAGTTAACACAAGGCGACATACAATTTTAACAAAATAATTAACTGATTTCCCTTAACAATCATGCATTTTACTAATATGTTGTGATGATTCAATACTATGAATCAAGCTGTAATCACCTTTTGAATCCATGTATTAGAATTTATATATAGAATGGAATTGTTTAATAAAGAACAATAGTAATAGACAGTTCCATTTTCAAGGGTAAAATTTAGGCATGAGGATCTATAGAGCCAACTTATTCGGGTTGTTAGATACATTTATTTGAGTTTTTAGATGCATATATTTCAGTTTCATTCATATTTGTTGTTCGTATGTTCAATGAATTTATTACAATTTCATGTAAATTTATATGGAGTATTCTAATGCTATGACTATTTTTTCCAAAGTTTTAGATGCTCCGGCAATCTCATCATCATCTCTGGAAAATGTGATGTGATGTGTGATGTGAGTCCCCAACTTCCTTGGTCTCCATGTGATGTGATGTGTTGTGTGATGTGCATCAAGGTTCGTGAATTCCCATGCCACCTCCCCAACTCACTCTTTTGGTTTGAATCATGACACAATCCCAACCTCATAGGTACACTGAGACGAACAGAGTCTCTTTCAAAGCACTTGCTAATACTGGCACCCTCGTTCGACGCTTCTCCATTGCCATATTTGTAGCCATTGGTGGTTTCCATTCAACTGCTACATTTCTAGACACCACACTACTATTATCATTGGAATTCAATTTCCACTCCACCATCTTTCCATCGAAATCACTCTTATACTAACCAACAACTCAATTTATTACCATTTAGATCTCATGAAGGGAAATAGTGGTTATCCTACATGTGTTATTAAAACAAAATCACAAGTTGCAAAAGTCTCCTTTTACGAGAGAATATTACAATGACATCCTTAAAATAGCGATCATTTTTTCCTCCATACCATTGTAATACCTTTCCTTCCTCTTTTTAGAAGATAATATTACAAGAATATACTTGAAGTAATAGTGATAGTCTATCATCTGCTTCATACCATTGTGATGATGATTTCAAGTTATAAGTAAAACTAATATTAGCCCCAAGGGTTAGCTCAATTGGTAAGACATGCGCACACTCTCTTGGTTCGGGGAGAGGTCATGGGTTCGAGCCTTGAGTCCTTTGGGGTTAGGCCTTCTGCGAGGATGGCCGACAGTTTACCACCTCTACCATCCACTAATGTGGGGAAGTATTGCCGGGTTTCCCGTGTATCTTTCCATCTGAAAAAAAGTAAAAGTAATATTAGATACACTAACAATAAGTCATGAATTTTCTTTTCAATAATCAAACATATAATGTTACAATTTGAATTAGCTTAATGGTTAAGAACATATGTTTCATATTTGGAGGTAATAAGTTCAAAACCAAAGGGGAGAAATATATGTACATCTCCATAAACTAAAGCATTAATCAAAGCACCACCAAACAAAAACATAGTGCTTTTGAGAAGCTTGAAAATTATTCAATACTCGAAATTGTGATATATCAACCAATTGTGTAATAGTATTTGTATGAATGATGAATTTTTAAATGTGAATAACTAGGAATTCCAACTCTGCATTATTGTAGTAAATGCCACTTTAATATGGTGTTTTTCAAGTTATCCAACTCAAACACATGCACAACCTCTATTTTAAGTGGGTTTGAATTTGATTCATTAACATGATGATATCCAATTTCATCCATTAAAACAAAACCATAAAATTATGATTTTTTCATCAAAATTATTTGATCAAAGAATAATATAATATAAAATGCATTACAAAACTCATCATTATCAAGTATAGCTTCTTCAATTATGTTACAATCCATTAGTAAGAGTTACATGACTAATGGTAGTCTAGTGATGATGCCTACAACCTTAGCCATGAAGGCCATTTGAGGAGAATCCCTCAAGATGCAAATTTTTTTAATGTGGACCAACTTCCAAGCCACAAACACAACTAATGTGAACCTCTCAAGAAAAAAATGCAACTAATACCAACCTCCCAAGCCATAAAGCAAACCAATGCAAACCTTTTAAAATTTGTAAGCTGCAAGTAACACCTTCCAATTCCTCGAGAAAATTTGTAAATGTCACTGCAGATATCCAAATCCATATAAACAGTTTGTGATCAACCACTACACAAATCTCCCAAGCCACGCAGAGAACGTGGATATGCGTATACAATGCCTATTAAATACATAATTACATATAATCCCTTTATTTCACAAACTCAAAATAATAAAATAATAATGATAATAATACCACTAGAAAAATAATACGATGTAAATCCATTAAACCATTAATAAATTGATGGATCTTGTATCCTTATATTCTTCATTTCTATAGTCTACAACCATTTAGTTCTAGTATAAGTGATTCCATGTGCAAAAAATGTTAATATTTGGAAAGGAAATAAATACATCATAGCCTTGTATATGGTGTTAATAAATCCTCCTTTTGTTGTGCACATTCCTCTTTAGACCACCATTCCAACCATAACTAATTCAGGGATGGTGGTAGTCAAAGTATGTATTGTTTCTACACCTCTCCTACACTTTTCTAAAAAAAGACAAGGGTTGGGGCATGGATGCAATTATCAGGATTAGGAAATTTCTTTTTCCGTTTTCTATTATATTATTTGCAAATCCACTTAAAAAAACTATCAAAAGATAAGAATGCAATGTATTATATGAAAAATAAATAACACAATTAGCTTAGAATGGATAGAAAACCAATTAGAAGGATTTTTCTTCATCTATGTCGACATCCTCCATTAAATTAAATCCATTTAGTTTGGATTCTCCATATGTTTGAAGCTCTCTTTTACTTCAAATTCTTGGATCAAGATGGATCTTCATCAAGACATTTGAAGGAAATTTGGAGATGTTGATACAGATCCATCTCTATGTTTTTGTATTTTATTAGCACTGAATCACATATATTTGAGGCTCTCTTTAACTTCACATTTTGTTTCATCCATCCAACTATATTCTTGTCCCCAAACTTAATAGCGTATATAGGTATTTTTCTCAACAAAACTTAAAGAAAAATAACCTCGTAGTTGTAAACATCTCCCTTTGTTATGCAACATAAACTATGACAGTTCTTTGGTGGCATGTAACCAAGAGTACCATCTAGATTGATGACACTTTGTGTGAGAAATTTCAATGTTTTGTTTTTCTATTGTCTCATTATAAAATGTTTACCACAATGACTCCCTTGACTTAGTGGATGTAGGGGAAGAAATGTAACCATAAGAGTGAGCGACCGAGGTAGGATGGGAATTCACCAACCTGCCATCTTGGACAATTAATGGGACCTAGGGTATACGGTGCCCTGACAAGGTGGGGACCAAGGAAGGTGGGGACACACATTGCACATTGCATCACACATGCTCATATGAGATTGCCGAAGATGGTGACGAGGATTACTGAAGGGTCTAACACTCTGGTTGAGTGTTAGACTACTTCATTTGGAAATCATGGAATATATCATAGCTAACTTATGATCTAAAGCCACTCATTTCTATTTTGGGAAAGGTTGTCTAGGACAGGTTAATTTTTAGGGGTGAAATTTCGCCAATTGGCTATTTTTTGGTTTTTTTTTTCAAAAAATAAATTCGCTATTTGGTCATTTTTAGTGTCTAATATCACCTATATTTACATGAAATATGTTTTTTTATCATAATATTTGCCAAAATTTACACATTTCAGTGTTAATTTTATATTTCGTATTTAATATTCGTCTATCTATCTATAAACATGTTTTTTTCAATCCAAAACAATCGCCTAGAATACTATACTTAAGTATAATATTAGAATCCTTAAAAAATACCCTGGTCTAGATGATAAAGATATAATTTTTAATTATTTTTCCTTGGAGAAATAAGTGGATATTGAGTACCTCTCTCCATCCTAATTCTATTGTTGGATTTGAGATCTTTTCCCATTTGAGATTTTGTTGAGTATCTTGAAATAAATGGAAGTGAAATTTTTTTTACAATGAGGTGCATGTGACGGGTTTGATATTGTTGAATATGATGTTGTAAAATCTTGCAAGGATACATGCTCGAAGGGCTATTCTTTGGATAATTTATTATTCCCTTGTAGAATCATTTGTTCAATGTTTATTCATGGAATTGTTAATGGTGCATAGTTTCTCTAATTTGATTGTTTCATATTTACATAACCATTCATAATCTTACCCTCAAAAATATTCATAGGTTCTCTCTTATTTAGGTTCATTCATATTAACAAATTAAACATGATTATACCATTTTTCATCCAACATATGTCATCACTTAATAATGTCTAAAATATTATCTCATGGTTTGATTCTTTGACCCCATTCCCAATCGATAAGCACTAATATTGATCCATTCATCACCTAATTATTTACACTACAACCTGTGTTTTGTTAAACCCATTCTACATCTTCTTTTTGAGCTTTATTTTCTAATCTTTATCAATACTAAGTTAGGGAGGAAGCACCTTTATGTTCTAGATAAGGGATAACATTAAGTGAAGAAGAGGGTTAGTGAGATGAAATTGGCCTACCTCTTAGTTTCCTAATGGTTAGCATTGCTCTCTTGGACTTTAAATATCAAGTGTTTGTTTGTATGGTAACAAAGAGTATATCACAAAAACAATGTTATATTTCTAGTGGAACCTTTCATCAAATATACCAAGTTATTTTACTCCTATCCTTTGGTTATTCTTTTAGAAAAAATTGAATGGCTAGAAATCCATTCCAATTTTTAAAACTATTAATGTCTCTTCTCTCTTTATTAGACAGAATTTGTCGATTTGAGAATTCTATATTACCAATATAGAATTTGTATGATGAAATTGAAAGGGAAAAAATGAATAGAAGAAAATGTATATGTGAAAATATGATTCATAGCAAGATATAGGAGCTAAGGGAATCATCACAACTCAATAATTTCACAAACTATGTAGGAAAACAATGAAAAGAGAAAAATTAACCCGTAGGAATAGTGCCAATAACTAAATTTTATACTATTTTCCAACATATAAACATGTTTGCAACATAATTATAATAAAATAGGTAAAAATAATTTTCCTTTGGAGGAAAATTGGAGGCATACATGTGGCAGGCTTAGATTGGACCTCAACCCCCCTAGGTGTACCAATGAGCTCCCAAACCACCTCAAATGGTCACAAATGGCCATGTTAACGTGGGTGAAGCATGATAGGACATAAATGAGGGTAGGATAGGCATGGTGGAGTGCATGGGTGAGTGGGAGTGACTCTAGGTAGCAATAAATGGTCCAAAGGAGACAAAACCACTCAAATACAATGCATGGGCACCTTTGGTCAAATTGGTTCCCTAATTTAAGGAGTGGGAGTGCACCAAGGACTGAAATGTCATAAATGAGGGTGCGTGGTGTCTCTTGAATGATCAAATGTGGGTGCCTATGTGCATTAATGAGTCTGAAACCCCCAAATACATTCCTAGACCAACATAACCAAGGTTTGGACCATATGACATAAGTACAAAACAAATTAAAATGTGTCCTAGGTGTATGTGACCATGGTACTAGGTGGCATGATGCTCTAACACCCCCTCTTAATCCTGAATTAGTTTAACCACATAAAATATTGAGGCCTTAGAAACTAAGGCTCAAGTCACCTCTTACAAAACATTATTTGTCCATTAACCAAGGTAAGTGGGAAAACCTCATGGGAACAAAAATTCCCCTCTAAAATGGACATGGAGAAAAATATAAAAGTGAATATAAATCATCACCATGTGTCACCCACTCAAAGGAGTGGCCTCATATATGTGAATGTATTTTCCGTGAAGATCTTGGTGAAAATGTCAGGAGTTTTCTCTACATATGGGCAATACTTCAATGATACCACCTACTCATGCACCAATATCCAGATGGAAATACATACTTGATTAACTATATGTGGGTCCCTCTTGTAAAAAGTCCAAAGAAGAATTTGATCCAAGAACAGATGTGAAGAAAAAGCATATGCTCATTATATGACTAGGTGATAATAAGCCAATATGGTTGGGAAAGGAATAGGTGATGTATACAAAGATACAAATGATATGGAAGGATATTGAGTTTTATTTCAATGGTGGAAAATTCATGGAGGATATGTGGTATGGGATAAAAAAAATAGAGTGGTCAATTAGAACAGATAAATATGATATCATTGATGTGGATAGTATCATATGGGAATGGAAACTATGAGGAAATACAAAGGAAAATGAAGTAAAAATAAATGAAAAATTACATATGGAAATTAAAATATATCAACGATAAGTGGGAAACATATGCAATGATGAGTGAGAATTTCTTGCTAGTGTTTGAAGAAATATAATGATATTTTTGCTCCTAACAAAGGATGTGGGTTTTTAAGAGAAAGGGTGAACAAATTTCATTATCTTCTCATTTTAGTATCATGGATATTATTTAGTGCTGATATGCACACATTTTATTTGATATTGGATAGTCTATTTATATTTATCATTTATACTCCATAGAGATCTAAATTGGATCTCATAAATTTTGTGATTTTCGACTTTCATTAAAGCATGAAATATCAAGTATGTGTGTCTTCTACATCCTTGTGCTATGAATGGTATAAAATAATTTAAGCTATTTGGAAATGACAAATTATGCTACTTCATGTTATGTGTGTCATGCTTCAAATGTTCATAATTTACTTCTATTGTAAGAAATTATTATGGTAGAATGGATAAAATATCTTACCTTTCTTTTGATAAATCGAGTCCATGTATGAGTGTTTATATTGTTTCCTACTCGACTCTTAGATATATTTAGATATATATAAATGATTCTATACCTAAGAGCCATAAATTTCCATCTGAGTTAGAAAATAGAACCACCACCTCTAGTTTATGCATAGAGGGTATATGTTCAAGAGTATCCTATAAGGTTGACTCTTTCTCTTTAGACATGTTTAGAGATCAACAAGGGGTCTGAGTATCTATGAGCCTCAAGATATGGGAATTTTACTATATTATGGTAGTAGAAATTTCTAGAATGTGTATGAGGAGGAACAGAGCCTAGCATATCTCAAAATGTAGGCATTGGGGTAATGAGGGAATCTGGCATATATCAAAATGTAGGCATTGGGGCAATGAGGAGAAATACCACATTCCCTTTCACACAATTTAAGCGATGGGATTAGAATTTATGGATTTCGGTGATGAAGAAAAAGAGTAGATGCCCTTTCTCATAATTTGGTGTTTGGCCAAACTCACTACTCTTCAACTTGTTTGGCATATTATTATGTAAGAAAAATATATCAAACAATAGAATTCGTCATTATATGGGATTTTAAGTGAATGTTAAAAAATACATATTAAACTAATAGAATCCAATAGTTATATTATATTATAATATTGACAGAGTAATTTTGGAAAATGATAATCATACTATCAGAAATTGATAAGGACAACAATGGAAACCGATAATCACACTACTGGAAACCAATTATGGAACTTTTGAAAACCAATAATGTTACTTTTGGAAACTTATAATGAGATTCTTGGAAATCGATAATGACACTTCTAGAAACCAATAATTGCACTTCTAGAACATCATTTAAGTCTATATTCTCATTGGGTTGTCTAAGTTTAATGAAAAAGGGGTTTTGCAAAAGAGAGTAGAACACCTACTAGATTTTCCTTACAATCGTGGAGATAAGACGGACTCTATAGAATAGAGGTTCACCCAAATTGACTAAACTTGTGGTGGATCTTTAGGAGGGACACCTATGTATGTTTTGGTGGAAATTACTTCAATCAAATCATAGGAAGATAATTTTTCTAGGTTGGTATCCATAACAGATTCAACATAGATAATAGTGTCTATATTGGTGGATGATTTCTTGAATAATTCATTGAAGCTCTAAGTGGATAGATGAAGACACTAGAAGAATAAACCAAGGAAACTTGTGAATTGGTGGCGAGTAAGAGAAGAAACAACAATATGCTTAGGAATGTTTTATATGCATGGTTTATACTTGACAATAGATTGAGTTAACAAGGTAGAGGTGCATCAATGTTGATATGAGGTGAGCAATGAAGAGGTTAATCCCTCCTTTGTCACACTTGGTTAAAAAGGCTAATAATATTATATAGGGATCAAGAGACTGTTCATTGAGGGTGATGGTGGAATTGGTTAGAAGGTGTCTTTATAGATATATTTCACCTAGAGGTATGGTGGTGTTTCAACTAATTCACATTAATTAACGGATTCTAGACAAGATTTTAGTAAATTGTAGTTTTACATGTTTATTGGTGGTAGATTGAGAAACCACTTTACATCTTCTTTTCACTGATGTATTAATGCAAATTGGCTCATTTCTTAGTTGAAAACAATGGATCCTATAGTATCTATGAGAATTTTCCAAAATACTTTAAGAGTTAGAAGGAAAATGGTCAACAAATTCATACAAGATCACTAAACCATGGAAGGAAGTGACAATTTTGGGCATGAATAAGTATATTCTCATGTTTTGAAATTAACCATTGGGTTAGCTACTCTATCAATTTAGAGAATATCAATAGTGTATAGAAGCATTGAAGAATGGCTTGAAGTACCAAAGTAGTAATAAGTTTAAAAAATTGTAGCATTAGAAATTTGAGTGGCTTATTTGGTAAAGTTTGAGTTGCAAGAAAAATAGTAACAACAACAACATTGGAATCCAAAAATAAATGGGAAATGGAATTTGGTGTTTCCTATAATATCTTCCCCCATCCCCACCCTATTGATGGGATAATGTGTTTCCTCTAATTATGAGGGTGGAGGTGTGGGAATATATAAAATTAAATAAGGGATATACTAATATCTTCCCCCATCCCCACCCTATTCATGGGATAATGTGTTTCATCTAATTATGAGGGTGGAGGTGTGGGAATATATCAAATTAAATAAGGGATATACTAGAGGAAATACATTAGGGTTATTTCATATATTATCTCTTCACGTCCCCACCTTCACTCATTATGAGATTGGGTGTATAATGTATTTCATATAATATCTCCCTCCAACCACACCCTCACCCTCATAGGAAGGGGAAGATATTACAGGAAAGAAATTATACCCCAAATTATACCCCACCCTCTTAATGAAAGAAGGTGGGAAAATTTGTGTTTCCTTTAATGTTTCCTTTATTATAGGGGTGGAGGGTGATATTCAAGGAAGCACATATACCACCCTCATAATAAGGGAGGGTAGGGGTGAGGGGAGATATTAGAGAAATAACATTAGTGTAAGGGGATATATTAGAGGAAAGTGGAAACATGTCCTCATGGTGTGGTCAGATATTTGGGAGATATTAGAAAAAAACACATAATGGAGGTGGCGAGCGGATATTAGAGAAAACACATTAGAGTGGGGATATATTAAGGGAAAAATATTATCGTAATGAGGGTGAGAATGGTGGGATATAGTCGAAAGAACACACAGTGTGTTTCCTTTAATATCTTTATTATAGATAAAATTGACACATCTCCATCCATGAAAATAGTCCAAAACACACCACTTTGAGCGTCATTATTCGTTCACAAAAAATAACATTTGTGGATTTAAGAGCCTTTGATTTCAAATCTATTGTTATGGCCCTAAAAATTAAAGTGAAAACTCATCCATTCCCAAATACCCTGAAATTTGTAATCCTAAAAATGAACAAATTAACACCTAATATTCATGCATACTACGAATCATAATTTGCACTTACCCCTTTGACAGGTCATGAATTCAAGAAAAGGTTTCATTCACAACTTGCACATTGTTTGGAAGTGAACCATTTCTCCTTTCTCTTGAATTAGGCACAAATTCTCTCAAAAAATATGAAAAAATTATAAAATTTTGAAAAGAGGGAGTTACAGAAATTTTAGGAACCATCTACTCAATTACAAATTCCCCAACTATTTGGTAACTGTTCCCAAACTCCTTCACCAACTATAATAAAGGATGGAATGATTAAAATGGGGGAGGACATTTCATAGTAATTCTATGTTGGATGAATTTATTACCCTTTATTCTCTTTTCCCTTCCTAGAAATGATCTTTATCACTAATCTTTATATACATATGTGCTAAAACTATTTCTCTCAAGTGGATCCTACCCCTATGCATTCAGATATTTGGAGTGGGGATTCTAAAGAACGTGACTAGGAGTTACCTAGAGATGTAGTTTTAAAAAGGTGATAATTAGATGAAGGTATGATTTGTATGTTTTCTATGTTAATTATTATGCGAGATTGGCAATTGTAATTATTGCATATTTATCATAATTTCATTTTCTAGTTTCATATTCATGTCATATTTGCATTTTAATAATATATTTTTGTTTCCAAATTCGTTTAAGGAAGGTATCTTGTTTGTGTTACAAGTCTTTGGATTACTAGAAAGGAGCATATCAGAAGGAGAGAATGGAGTGTTTAGGATCAACCTTAAATAATTAAGGTACACAAATTTATTCTCTTTTAATATCCTTTAATGTAGATTTGCCTGATGTTAATTGGAAATTAGGAGTCTAATATACTTTCAAATAAATTCTTATATGTCATTCTAGTTCAAACCAGTATGTTGGTGACATAGCCCCCATGATTGGAAATTTTCATTAACAACAAAAATGGAGACTCTGCTAGTGATGCTCATCTATAGTAGGGCTCGTTTTGGTAATTTTCTCTTGTTTGTTTAGTTGATCAAGCATTTTTTAAGTATGAACATATCTTAGACACCTATAGAAACCTTTGGTTTTTTATTCTTTTTGAGTTTGTCTCTTTATTCAAACCTCTCATCTATTATTCATTCCTTGTAATACTTGCAGGTGTGAATTCTTGTGCAATATTAAGCACGGGTGTGAACCGTTCACATGAAACCTTATACACAAGTCTGAATTCCTTGAAAAGTGAGTTTTTTTCTCATTTTTCTCCAACATGTAGGATTAACTAAGTGTGTTTGGCATTTTTTAGTCTGTTGAGATTCTCTATCACAACTTAGAAAAATTCTAGGTGGTGTTCGATTAGTTTTAAATTTGACTTTGAGTCAAAATAAGTGAAAAGTCTAAAAAATGTATTTGTTTCATGTTTCTTTCACTATGCATGCATTTGGTAGACCTTACAAGTGAAATCTGATAGCATAATTCTACCACTTGTGCCTCTTATTCAAATATTTTGGATGCAAGAGTCATGATTAACCAAACGTTGTCTCCTAGTAAACCAAAATTCTTGTTTGAGTCTATAAAACTTGTGCTTTGTTTGTTTTTCTTAAACTTGAAAAATTCAAATGTTTGAAAATTCCTATGTTTGAAGCTACTTGTTTTTTTAGTGATTTGGATATCAGATTTTGTTGCACATGTATTGTCATTAATGTCAAAGGTATTGAAATGATGTGAAAGGTATTGGATTGATGTCAAAGGTATTGATTTGATATTGGTAAAAGAGCATTGCATCGATGTCAAAGGTATTGCATTGATTTTTGTATTATCAAAGACAAAGTAGAGTGTTAAGGAGATTGTTGAAGAAGTTGTAATGGTAAAGAATTCCTCCCGCACATCCATCTTGAAGAAATACATATGGAAAAATGTGGAAGTCCTATAAGAGTAAATACCCACTATGACAATGGTCCCAAATGCACAAATAGTAATCCATGAAGAACATTGAAAATTTATGAAATGGGATAATAGCTTTTGCATGAGACTTATGATTAAAGAAAGCAACACATAAACTTCTGTATAATAAGTCCCACAAAGAAAATGGTATGTGGTACAAATGCTTGTGAAGAAAACTATGTGCAAGATACCCACAAGGATGTTGGAATATGTGCACCATACACCAAAAAGATGAATCATAATAAGTGGCACACCGAAAAAGTTCTTAACTTGTAGAAAATGAAAACAAGTGGGAAGTTATCCAAGGATAAGAAAATTCACCAAGTGGATGCATATCTTGAACCAAGAAGACTATAAATAAGCAAGAGATGGATGTGGTGAGGTAAGCATGAAAAGAACGAAGATATTAGATAATTCGGTAAGACGAGATTTGGAATTCTTTGGGGTATCAATGGATTATTGATCACAGACAAAGATTTTATAGGATGGAGTTGAAGAGTGAAAATCAATCAATGATGAACAACAAAGAGTGTGCCATATAGATAGATACATGCATTATGGATGTGCGATTTTCTTATTCAGTAAAATACACAAACCATAGAATAATAGAAGTGATTGATTAAGGAATTTTGTTCAGTATAAAGACACATATCATAGAACAACAAAATAGATGCAGATCACAATGATTATTGTACATCAAATATTTGGAAACTTATTGTTCAGACACAAATATTCATACACAGACTCACAAGGTAAATCAGTTGTGGATTGTGAAGGCTCTTGTTGAAGATAAGGTATTTTGAATTTATTTTAACACGTTCTTATTTCATATCAGGTAGGTTGTACAGGTAAGGAGCAAGGGGTCAAATCCTCCTTCTAGTTGGTGTTGGATAATATAATTAGGGTGTGTAGAATCCTTTCTGTTGGTCTAGATAAAACCCAGGTGGTTGGAGTATCCTTCCAATTGCAACTGGTAAATATAATAGGGGTGTTTTAGTATCCTTTCTGTTGGAGAAAATAAAACCCAAAGGTTTGGAGCCTCCTTCTATTCGGTATTCAACAATATAATTTGGAAGTTGGTGCAAGTTGGTTCCTTGAGTTTGTGAGTCTGTGCTCACGTAGATTTAAGTTGTTGTAGGTCGTTTCCAACAACCTGCAGATTGTAATTAAGGATCGGGTCAGCATCTAGAATGAGTGGGTTCTCATGTGTTATCATCCTGTAATTTTCCAATGGTTTTAGTAGGAAGTCATAGGGGTAACCATTTCAAACCAATATTTAGACTGTATTATAGCCAATATAGTCACAAAAGGCTCTCTCTTCATCACAGAAACATTCACCTATACATACGACTTTAAGAAAGTGGTTAGAAGGCTAGATATCTGATAGGAACAAGATATTTGCATATTTAAAGATGGTAAAATAGACAGACAATAAATAGCATGGGAAATGGAGTCACATCCTGCAAATATTCAAGGGGTTTACAATAGTAATGAAAGTGGATTTCTCTTATGAAATATAAGGAAATGTGTCTCTTATGTTTAGTCAATTATATTGAAGTGTTGAAAAATAGAAATGAGGAAATATCCCAGTGAAACCAGAGGCATCTATTAATGGATGAATCTCTGGGAACACCTCTAGCAAAAATATAACGAGGGAAAATAATCGAAATGGAGTACCTATCAGTAGATGAATTCTAGCATAGCCATTACCAACACATAAAAAATACAATTTTTTATGGAAGGAGCATTAGCAAAAACAAATTTCTTGCATACAACCTAGAAATGTATTGGCAGAAAACATATACATGAAAATGGAAATACAAGAAACACATACTGAACAGGAACAACTTAATGAATCTTAGAAAACTCAAAGCATACTTTTCATTAAAGCTTCAAAGAAAATAAAAAACCTACAAAACCCAAGCGCTAAGGACTCTGAATGAAATTTCCAACCCTTTATGCCTCTGTCGAGGGTATATTTATAGAGTATTGGGCTTTGAAGCCCAACCTAGAAACATATACCCAAAAGCAGTTACACAAATGGGGATCAAAACCTGAATGATCACAAAATCCTAACCACTTCTGATTTTGCGAATTCGTCATGATCACAAAACCAAAACAGGAAAGCATTCTAGGACGCGCATGCTCGGCCAAAAATGGAAAATTAGACACCAGAAAACCACACCTACTGTATGAAAATGATGGCTCAAAACACCTTCAACGATCTGCACCAGCTTCAAAACTACTTTTTATCTTTACCTGCAAAATTGATTTTGGACCGTAGATCTTACCTCGGGATTCATCCTGGGCCGTCGATCTAGCTTCTATGGGAAATGGAGAACAGGATGCTAGCTTTCTTGAGTTTCAATTTGGTATTTCTGCCCATGCCTTATCCTTTCCACCCTTTAGCTTTCCACACCTTCAATATTTATACGATTCACTTTCAGCCATAGATCTGAGATCAAGTTTGCGGGCTTTGGAAAACGGAATTTAGAATTCTGACCTTTCATAACAAAGAAATTTAGATTATTTTTTCATGAAAAATGAATTTTCAATTTTATGGGAGCTTGGTTTTGACTGTTCCGCTTCCTCCTTTAGCGGAAAGAAGAAGTCAGATTTTCCAACCTTCGTGACTACAATTCTACCTTTTCCACTCTTGCCTTCTTGCTTCTGTTGTTTTGTTTATGCACCATTGATATGCGTGGGAACTATATGAATCATAGATCTGGCAGATCTCGAAAGGCGAGACTTCAATTTTTCACGGCCAAACCCTTAAGTTTACCACGTTCCGATATTTGCCTCTTTGTTCTCTATCGAACCATTGATCTTTGGTGAAAATGCTCTTGACTGTCGATCGAGATCACAAAAAGCAGAAATCGGGTTTTCCAACTTTTTCCACCTGGAACTTTACCCTTTCCACTTGCCCCCTTTGTTGCTTTCTGAGCCATTGATCTGTGCGGAATTTCTCCCTAACTGTTGAATCTCGAACTACAAAAGTTGAAAATATGGATTCTAACTTTCAAAACCAAACTCTTTTCCTTTTTTTATTTTGCCTTTTGTTGGACCGTTGATCTTTGGAGGAAACATTCTAAGAAGTCGATCTTGGACTATGGAGGGGGAAAATCAAGTTTTATCACTTATCAAAATAGAAAATTGATTTTTCTAACTTAGGAATATTTACAAGGTCGTGCCTAAGTATTTTTTTATTGTCTTGGAATTCAGGCTTAGGAATAAGCCTCCCCAACAACCTCAAACCCCTTTTATGCATACCTCTAGGTCATAAGACATGAAAATGTTTTCTCCCTACTCCTCATTTACTGATCTATACCTTTGTAGGTGGAATAAGTGCAGATGTCTATGTAGAAAAATTCAATATTCAGCACAAGTGCTAATAGTGGTTCTAACTCGAAGATGTTATCCTCCCTGTGATGTAGCAGAGAACCATGTATACTAAGTGCCTGATCCATTGGGTTGGTCCCAAACTTTCCTGATATCCTCAAAAGTTTCCCTAGTTTCTACAACTTCAAATTACATGAAAAGAAAAACAAAATGAAAATTCTTCTACGGGACCTTACTGACTTGACCTCGGGCTTTAAGTCCGTTAGAGAGACAGCCACACATGCAATATTAAAAAGAAATGGTATATACAATGTCATGGGAACTAGAGTTACTTTACATAAAATAATGCCTAGGGAGTCTCCCATTTACAAGAGCTCCAGATACTAAACTGCCCTCCATCTCGTCCAATAGGTAGGCATTCTTCCCTCTGAAAGATGAAATCTTGTAAGGACCTTTCCATAGGTGATCAAACTTACCATGCTCCCTTTGTCCTCATGTGGTGCATCCCACAACAAAACTACATCTCCCAATTGAAAATCATTAGTCTTCATCCTTCTATCAAGTATTTCTTTCAGTTTGTCCTGAAACTTTTGAGTTCTATCAAATAGATGCTCCCTCCACTACTATAGTTCAATCAACTGATACATCCTCCTCTGAGTTGGATGTGTTTTTGTTTCCTCTTCATGTATCAATTTTATCACTGGGAAGCTCAGGGAACTAGGAAAAATCACCTCAGAACCATAAACCAGCTGGAAAGGTGAGGTGCCAATGGAATTCTTTACGTTGATTCTTTCATCCCTCAAAGTATGATTCAATTTTTTGTGCCATGCATTATTTTTATCCTGTAGAAGCTTCTTGATGATTCTCATGAGGCTCTTATTTGAAGATTCTGCTAGCCCATTTCCATATGGATAGTAAGCTGTGGAATGTCCCAACTGTATGTGCTATTTGAAGAAACAATACACCATCTTCTTAGACTCATTAGAGGAAAGTTCAACTCAAAATGGGCATTTTAACTTTTATTCAAATTCCATGTCATCATGTGTTAGCCAATGAAATTGCTTTAAATTTGAAATACCGTATAGGTCTTAAACACTTTTTTAATATAAATTTGGGGATAGGTATCATAAAAAAAATACATTTTTTGTTTGTATTTTTTGACATATCTCCCTGTGTTTTTACTCAAATTTCGATCAGGAGAGCTCGTTGGATGTGGAATTTAATTATGCATCCAATGAATACCCACTCGGCATACTTTTGATGGACCCCTCTACCCCAAAAACAAGAAATACCTGAAAAAACAGAATGATGATGTCATCATTCCATTTTTTTCAGGCATTTCTTATTTTTGGGGTAGCGAGGTCCATCAAAAGTATGCCAAGTGGGTACTCATTGGATGTAGATTAAAATTACGCATCCAATGAGCTCTCCCGATCGAAATTTGAGTAAAAACACAGGGAGATATGTCAAAAATACAAACAAAAAAGTAGTTTTTTCTTTTCTTCCTCCAAAATTAATAAATATTGTTTTATTATTTTAACTATTATTTTATTAGTTCATTTTAGGAGACCCATTTTGAGTTGAAATTTCCTCTAATGTGAATACATGAGAATTGTCAGTGATTATCTTCCTAGGTACCCCAAACCTTGATAGGATATGCTCCTCTAGAAACTGCATGATCACTGTCTCGGTAGCTTATCTTGTGGGGATGGCCTCGATCCATTTAGTGAAGTAGTCAGTGGAAGTGAGGATCCACCTATGTTTTCCTGAGGAAGAGGGATTTGTTTATCCAATGAAATATATCCCCCATTTCTAGAAATGGGATTCAACTTGCATGGGTTTCAAAGGAAATGGTAATAGCTTCCTTCTCCCCTCGGAGATCTACATTTGTGTCAGGAAACAACTTTCTTGTGAGTAATGGAGAATATGGTGGGACAATAAAACCTTTACTTCATGATTTTGTTTACAGTGGTAATCCAATAGTGATGGCCTCCACATTCTTCTGCATGGAATTCCTCAATGAGCCTCTTTTCCTCCTGCTCATCCACATAGTTCAGCAGCACCCCTCTTGGCTCCTTCCAATACAATTTTCCATCTAATATGCAAAACCTAGATTCTTTCTTCTTAAGGAACCTAGCCCTTGTCCTTTCCATACCTCGTGGGGCCTGGAGATGTTGTAACACAAATATGATATCAGTGTTCCATGGGGATGACAAAAAATGATCAGCTATTGGGGGGTCTGGCTATCTCTTAGGATTTTTCTCTTATGCTGACAATTCAACAATCATGTGCAGGATGAGAGCATCTCAGTTGGATTGGGCCATAAGCTTCAGTAGTCCCTGGACTTTAATAAAAAAATTTGTCTTGATATTCAAGTAATATTCTAGGAGTATTGCTATCCACTTTCCCCTTCATCCCTCAGGGTTTGGTTGAGTCGGGATATCCTTTACAACGTTGGTGAGGACATGAGAAATGATATGGGAATGTAGGATGTACACCAGGAAATCCTTTAAGGCCTACACCAGAGAATAATCCTGCTTATCCAGGATATTATACTTCAAGGGAGCATCTCTCAGGGTCTTATTGTAAAAATCAATGGGATGCTCGTGTCCCTCATGATTCTTTTGCAACAATAGCCTTGCCACTGTGTGCTCTAAGGAAAATGAAAATATGAGGAATTATTTAGAAAAATTAGGGATTGCAAGTATAGGTGCCTTTGAGTCTGATAAATTCAAACCAGCAAGTGAGTAATTCGAACCACAAGAGAATCTAGGAGTGTTAGTGAGGTTCACAAATCAAATTTGGGTGCAAGATTCAGCAAAAACCATCAAATTACAGTTAAATTACACACAATAATAGTTGGAACCAAGATAATTTTGGAGTGTATAACTCTGAAATTGTTATTAACAGGTTTATAAATACATCATGAGTGATTCAAATGGCTTTGGAAGCCAATTGTGAGCAAAAATCCCAAAATTGCCAAATTGGCATCAAACTCCCTTGGGTGGGCCAATCTCGTCCCAAATCTCTCCAAATGGCCAGGAATTGCTGAAGTGGCATGGATGATGTGTGTTGGGTCAATTATTACACCTTGGACAGCATGGGTGTGGAAAACTGAATGGTTTAGACTCTCAATGCAACATTAATTGCACCAAATCAAGCCAAATTTGGGTAAAATCCCACTCTAGCGCCCCAAGTCAACTTGCTTGTCCACATTAAATGAATGGGAGCACACCAGCAATTATGGATGTGCATATGTGGCTGGATTACTATGATGGAGTACTGATGTGGGTCATAGAACCTCAACTTGACATGGCATATGTCCACCTAAGCACCCCTAGTCCATCTCATAGTGTATTAAAGCTTAAAAAAGCAATAAAATTGACTGATTAGTGTAACTAAGGTAATAATGATGGATTATTATTCTAACACCCTCCCTTAATCCAACAACTAAGTATTCTCACAAACTTATGAAGGCCTTGGAAACAATGGCTCAAGTCACCTCAAGCACATAATCAGAAATTTGAATTTTTATTTGTCCATGTGAAACCAAGGAAAGAAGGAAAACCTCATGGGAAAAACCTCCCGTCAAGAATGGACATGGGGCTGGACCTGCAATGATATAACAGCAAATTACCATCCTTCACTCACCCCAAGCAAATATCTCAGGTAAGTGAAGTTCTTCTCAGTGAAAGCCTTGGTAAAAGTATCTGCAGTTTGCTCGGTGGATGGGCAATACTATAGTGAGATCACCCTGTCATGCACTAAGCCTCGAATGTAATGCATGTGAATCTCTCTATGCTTTATCCTCTGCCTCTGTACTGGATCAGTAGATATAATGATGGCACTCTGATTATCCACCCAAATGTTGGTTGGATAATCAATTGTGACACCAAACTCCTGAAGAATTCCCTGCAACCAAACACACTAAGTTGCAGCATTAACTGATGCCTTGTATTCGGCCTCTGCTAATGATAGTGAGATGGTGTGTTGTTTCTTACTTGACCAGAAAATAGGACCCTCAGCAAACATGAAGACAAAACCTGATTTTGACTTTCTGTCAATTGGATCACCGACCCAATTTGAATCAGAAAATCCATCTAGTTGAAGTGAGGAACCAGCTGTGTAGTGCACTCCGAACTTCTTAGTTCCCTGGACATATTGAAGAATTATTTTAGCAGCCTTCCAATGGAGCTCATGTGGCTGGTGCATGTGTCTTGCTATAGAACTCACAGCATAAGACAAATAAGGTCTTGTATGAGTGAGGTAGAGCAAGCTGCCCACTAGTTGCCTGTAGAGTGTGATATCCACCATTGGGGAATTGCCGAACTCATGCAACTTAATACCAGAAAGAAAGGGAGACTTGGATGCCTTACGCTCATCCATATTAAACTTCTTCATCAGATTTGAAGCATACTGTGGCTGAATCAGCATGATTCCCTTACCATTTTGCTCAATTGCTAAGCCCAAAAGTTGTCTTAGCAATCTTAGGTCTGTCATAGCAAATTCACTGTGCACAGAGTTATTAATTTGGCCAACTGAAATGGTGCAGAAACCTGTAATAAGAATATAATCAACATAAATAACAATTACCTGCAATTTAACACCATTTTTCTGCAAATACACATTAGGGTCTTATTTACATCTTGTGAATCCAATTGAAAGCAAGGAAGCATCCATTTCTGCATACCAAGCCCTGGGGGCTTGCTTGAGTCCATACAATGATTTTTTCATCCTGCATACAAATGAAATATCCTCTTGGAAACCTTCAGGATGCTGCATATATATCTCCTCTTGTATTTCTCCATGCAAGAAGGCACTCTTTACATCCATGTGGTGAACCTCCCAACACTTACTAGCTGCTAGTGCAAGAACTAGTCTAATTGAGTCCATCTTTGCAATCGGTGCAAAGGTCTCTGTGTAATCAACTCCATGGACCTGAGAATAGCCTTTAGCCACTAACTTAGCCTTTTGTTTTATATCAGAACCCTTAGCAGAAATTTTGGTCCGGTAGACCCATTTACATTGAACAACTTTCCTCTTGGGAGGAAGGGAAACCAATTCCCATGTATTGTTCTCTTGGAAGGACTGAAGCTCATCTTCCATTGTTGACTTCCATATTGGGTCTGTACAAGATTGATGATATGTCTATGGATCATAACTGATCAGCATGTAATAGTGCTCAGCAAGATCACTATCAATAGCAAATGAAGCCTTACTAGTTTGTGATCTAGTTCTCCTAGGCTCTTGAGAATTACCTACCAATTCTTCGGCTTCATGCACAATTTTTTCAGCCCATTTGGGCCTAGATGGTGAGTCATCTACAAAAATATCATCTTCAGCAACATTCATATCAGATTTATCAGAAAAAATAGAGCATGTGTCATCACTTACATCTTCGAATGGTTGAGGAGAGGAGCAATCCCCCGGTGCAAGTTCAAAGTCTGGAATTGGCTCTTCTTCAAATTTGTCACTTGTTTCAACAAAAGTTTTGCCAGTAGATGTGTCAAAGAGTTTGTACCCTTTTGTGTCTTCACCATATCCAACGATGAGAAACTCCTTGCTTTGTGGCTGTAAGGCTTCCTCTTTTTTGAAGGTATTCTTTCCCATGCTTTTGTACTGAATATCCTGAAATTTGAGACATCTAGTTTTTCACCAAACCATGCCTTGTAGGGTGTCATCCCTTTCACTGATTTGTGGAAGGATTTGTTCTGAATGTGATCAGCACAGCTGATGGCTTCAGCCCATAGCTTGGTATTAAGTTCCTTCACTTCTATCATGCAAGTTGCCATCTCTTTGAGAGATCTATTCTTTCTCTCTGCCACACCATTTTGCTGTGGTGTGTAGGGAGTTGAGTGTTGCATTTGGATGCCACTCTCCTCAGAAAGTTGCTGTAGATTCTTATTCACATATTCCTTTCCATTATCAGTCCTAAGGACTTTGATATTCTTCCCACTCCGATTCTCTACTAGTTCTTTCCAAACTTTGAGTTGCTCAAACACCTCAGATTTTAATTTCATAAAATACACCCAGTAAAATAGAGAGTAGTCATCAATAAATGTAAGCACATACCTAGATCCACCATATGAGGGAATGGGTAGTGGACCAATCAGATCAGAATGCACCAACCCAAGTTGTTTTTTTGCTCTCCTTTCCTTCCCTTTCTCGTAGCTCTGCTTAGGATGCTTCCCAATCACACAACCAATACATGCTCCATTAGATGGTTGAATTTGTGGAAGAGCTTCCACCATTACTTCTTTGTGCAATGTTTGGAGATATCTATAATTCATATGGCCAAACCTCTCATGCCATAGTTTTGAAACTTCATTGGCATGTGAGTGAAGTGCTTGATCATTGGAAGTAGGGGGGAAATTAGAGAATTTGTACATTCTCTCATGATGATCAACATACCCAACTGCAACAATTTGGTCTGTT
Source organism: Pseudotsuga menziesii (assembly GCA_001517045.1). Classification (NCBI taxonomy): domain Eukaryota; kingdom Viridiplantae; phylum Streptophyta; class Pinopsida; order Pinales; family Pinaceae; genus Pseudotsuga; species Pseudotsuga menziesii. Next base: position 291,984 of record LPNX010098958.1, on the reverse strand, counting down.
GAGATTTCAGAAATCTCTACAGAGTCAGGAGTAAAGATTATTCTCTTTGGCTCTCCTGTATGGGTCATTTGGTAGACTGACAGAATTTTTTTTGCAAGGTCTGGTACATACAGTACATCACTAAAGAACCAATGGAGGAGAAGAATTCTCTCCTAGATACCATATGCCTAGAAGCACCTAAATTAATAATAAAGGATGAGGAATTAGAAGTACCTTCCACCAATGCATGACATTTCTCCTTGCCTTCACTTGAGCTAGAGTTGCCATCTCTCTTCCTAGCACTGTCAGGAACTGGAATGTTGTTCTTCTCCAGCAGCTGTGCGATGGTGTCTATGGTTTTCTTCATGCATGAGCTTTCTAGATGCCATCCCTTATGGAAATAAGAGCATTTGGCCTTTTCTTTCCCTTTATTCTCCTTTTCTTTGGGTGTATTCGTAGCTCCCTCATTGGATTTGGGTTTTTCTTATTTTTTCTTGTCCGGCAACTTCGAATTGTTGGACCTCGGTTTTCCCTTTGCTGAATTTGAAACCCCCATTGCTAGTGCTTGATATTTGGTCTTGATGGAACCCATTTGAACCAATTTTTCCTTCTCTTGAGTGAGTGACTCCATGAAACTTTCCAGACTTAGCATTTGGTAGTTTCGAAAGGTGAGTCTGCATGAGTGAAATGTGCTCAAAAAGACTGAGAACTCTGGTCCCAACTTCGAAAGTATAGACAAGATCAGTTGATTTTCCTTCTTCTCAATCCCACATTGTTTTAACTGCAATACAAGTGGTTTGAACTTGGTGAATAATTCCTTGATGGTGTCATAGTGCGCTGGGCTCAAGCTTATCAGCCCATTCTGAAGATGGTGACCACATAGCTCATCAGGTTTTCCAAATAGAGACTCAAGTTTCTTCCAAACCTCCTTTGGTGATGTCAAACTATCAATATGGAACAACAAATCTCTTGAGATGCTCATACACAACAAACCATATGCTTCATCCAATTTGTTAAAAAACTTGGCTTTTTCCACAGCAGAATTTGGTTCCACTTCAGTGCCCATGGTAACTCTGAAAAGCCCCTTGGCTCTCAATTGAATCACCATCTCTGCCTTCCATTCAAAGAAGTTGAAAGGTGTTAGAATGATGTGGGTAGAGTCCATTACTTCATGTGCTGGTGGTGGTGAAATTGCTAACTGGGTTACACTCAACAATTCAATTTTATCTGGAATTCACTAACAAAGCAGCTCAAATCCACTAAGAATTTGGTCTGTAACTCAAAAATATACAACCAGCTTTGATGCCATGTGAGAAATTAAAACCAAAAAGTGAGTAATTCACAACCATAGGAGAATCTAGGAGCATTAGTGAGGTTCACAAATCAAATTTGGGTGCAAGATTCAGCAAAAACCATCAAATTACAATTAAATTACACACAATGATAGTTGGAACCAAGATAATTTTGGATTGTCTAACTCTGAAATTGTTATTAACAATTTTATAAATACATCATGATTTATTCGAATGGATTTGGAAGCCAATTGTGAGAAAAAAGTCCCTAAATTGCCAAATTGGCATCAAACCCCCTAGGTGGGCCAATCTAGTCCCAAATCTCTCCAAATGGCCACGAATTGCTGAAGTGGCATGGATGATGTGTGTTGGGTCAATGATTACACCTTGGAAAGCATGGGTGTGGAAAACTGGATGGTTTCTACTCTCAATGCAACATTAATTGCACCAAATCAAGCCAAATTTGGGCAAAATCCCACTCTAGCACCCCAAGTCAACTTGCCTGTCCACATTCAATGAATGGGAGTGCACAAAAAATTATGGCTATGCATATTTGTCATGTTCACTAGGATGGAGTACCCATGTGGGTAATAGAACCTCAACTTTACATGGCATATGTCCACCTAAGCACCCCTAGTCCACCTCATAGTGTATTAAATCTTTAAAAAGCAATAAAATTGACTAATTAGTGTAACTAAGGTACTAATGATGGATTAATATTCTAACACTGAGATAGAATTCTTTATCTCTTCAAAGGGTTGTTTGGATTCAGGTTTCCATTTGATCTCTTTATCTTTTCCTGGCATGTTGGTTATGTATCTTACTATTTCAGCAAATGCAACAATGAATCTTCTTAGAAAACTTACCTTCCCTAGAAAGGATTGAACCTCCTCCTTGTTTCAAGGGAGTTAAATTTTATGTATTTCCTCAAAACTCTTTGGATCTATCTTGATGCCTTCCTGAGAAATTAAATGCCATACAATATTCCCTTCTTTTATAGCAAAGAATGATTTTTTTGGATTTAGAGAGATGCCAAACTTTCTACATTTTCTGAACATTCTCAGCGGGTCTGTGACATGTTCTTCATTATATTTTGAAAAAACAGTGATGTCATCTAGATAGATGACCAATATTTTTCCCTTTTCACCAGTGAAAGTTATGGCCATGGCTTGCTGGAAGGTTTCCTTTGCACTCATGGGTCCAAATGACATCTTTGCATACATTAAAGTACCCCAGGGTGTGGTGAAGGTTGTCTTCTCTTCATCCTCTGTGTGCACCGCAATCTGATTATATCCTGAGAAGCCATCCAAGGTAGAGATCCTCTAGGAACCCACTAACCTCTACAAGATATGGTCCATTTTAGGAAGGGGGTGATGATCCTTCAAAGAAAAATTTTTCAAGTTCCTGAAGTCAATAAATATTCTTATTTCCTCATTCTTCTTCCTAACTGGGACCAAATTTTCCACCCAGCTTGAGAATCTAAGGTCCACAGTGATTTTGGCCTCAAATAGATTCTTGATCTCCTTTTCTGTCAAGAGCATTAGCTTGGGGTTCATCCTTCGCATATTTTGCTTGAAAGGCATATTATCTTTTTTAATTGATATAGTATGTTGGATTATGCTTGTGTCATGAGCTTTGAGATAGTCGTAGCTCCAAGCAAAAACGCCCGAGTATTCTATCATCAGTGAGATGTATTTTTGCTTAGCTTTTGATGATAGGGTACTTGATATTTTGATGACCTTGGGCTGATCTTATGTCCCAATATTTACATCTTCCACGTCTTCTTAACTCGGTACAAGTTGGGGTTTCTTGGAAACATCATTAGAATAAAAAATCTTTTCTAAATGAACTAAACCTCTGGGGATAGAGTTACCTTTTAGCTGGAGGATTTCCTTACCACATATATTGTTCACATATTACTGTTGTTCGTCAGCTTCATGCAACTTTTGCTCCCAATATTCCTCAGTTTCACCGCCATTAGCATCTTCAATAGGAACAATCTCCTCTTCTTGTGGCATTTCTTTGGGAACAATGTTCTGACTTTGAAAGGGTTCTCAAGTGGTAACATACTCCTTTAGAGGATCATTATCTTCATCAATATTCAATCCATAAAACTCCCTAGTGTGAGTGAGGAACTTATGGATTTTCTTATCATCTTCAAATACTTGCCATCTTTTTACATTATCATGGAAAAAACAGCTTGTTCCTGACTTCAATCTCACATCTTTCACCGAGGTGCATGGGGACCTTGAAAACAGTGGAAAATGTGGCCATAGAATCAACTACATAATTCTATAACCTGGGGATTATGTTAAATTTGCACTCTCAAAAAATTCTATCAAGTCCTGGGAAACATTCCTGTAACTTCACATTCTGGGGTGTCTAGCCTAATATTCACCTATCATTTGTTTAATCACCAACTCCGAATATCCATGTATCATTACCCTATGAACTTGAAAATACCTGAGGATCTAAACGGCTAACACCATAGCCTTATACTCTGCCTCATTATTCGTACAATCAAAAGAAATTCTGTAGGAGTACTTTAAATTTCTTCGTCCCGGGGGTGTTATCGAAACTCCAACTCATGCCCCTTCCCTGCATGCTGCCCCATCAAAACTTACCTCCCATACTCCATCGAGCTCCTCCTAAGTGGGTACAAAGGTAGAATTCCGTGAACTACCATTTTCTATGTCTTCTTAAATAAAGAATATATTTGATCCCATATCCATATCTAATGCATAGATGGGGTGGTTGTTTGGCCTTTCAACACTGGTCACCATGTATGCCAACTTTTGTTCCCTAAAGAGCCTTCTCTACACTCTAAAGACAGGAATGGTGCCATAGGAAATATACATTTGAATAGTATATTTAAGCTTCACTGCCTAGGATTTTGATAACAGCATCCCAAACTTTGGAGGGATGTCAGCTACAACTACATCTATGACCAGGTTTTTGGCGGAGATTTGGGCCAAAGAGATGACTAGATGATCAGTCCTAAACAACTGAATTTGTTGGAATCAAAACAGAAAATATCTCTATAGGGTTTGGTCACTTCCAATCCTATTTCCTCCATTATTATCCTAGGCATTAGATTTTGGGAGGCTCCTGAATCATACATGGCATTGTGTAAGTGTCACGTCCCCATGCCTCCGACCGGCAAAGAGGGCGTGACTACGAGCTCTATTCGACCAGGCTAACCGCCCATGAACATGTACAGGCTTAAGAATTGCCCAAAACACAGGATGCTGAAAGATGATTTAAACTAAAATATGCACACAGGATTATTCATCATGCACAGATGCAATTTAATCCTCATTCACAGCGGGAACAACAGCATTCAAACAAGCATTCATTCAACATGTAAACATCAGTCATTAATTAATACATTACAGAACATGGGATTAATACAACCCAATTCGTAAACACAACGGAATAACCGTATTACATACAAGTAGAAGGGGAGGCTTCAGCCTATTTCATTCAGGCAGAATAGTGAAACAATCACATAATAATCAATTCCATTCTCATGCTATGCACCAGCATCATACCAACTAATTTAAGGTAATCAATTCATCCAAGTAACATGAGTAATTTAACGCACAGGGAAAACCACAAATGAACATCATTCAAACCACAGAGAATACTTATCTTTGAGATGAAGCTGTCCAACAACTGGCTATGTGAGAGCAATGTTCCACCCAACCATAGATATTTGTCCAGCCTCTATTCTTTCAGCTGAGAGATCACCCCCGATCTGGGCTGTGTATCCACTAAGGAGGAACTAGATGGGCTCACTCAAAGCCATGGGTTCACTCAAATGGTCATGCTAAGCCAACACCCAGTTGGGTTTATCAAGCATACAAGAAGATAGAGGAAAGTAATGTTAAGACAATGAGCTCAACAACAGAGCTACAGGCATCTCAAATGAACTCAATAGTCAGGCACCCACATTACCTACCACATCCAGCACAAGGGAGGTCCCCTTCTCTGCTACACAATCCCTCAGGCAACTCTTCCCTCCAGTTCTGTTTAGGATTGGGCATAGAAAGGTCCAGCTGCTAGCTTCCTGAGATTTCAGCCTTTACTGGGTTTATCAAGCAAACCCAACCTCTGTTCCAACATCCACACTTGGATTTCTCACCATTCTGTCAACGAATAACTCAAATCCGTCACTGATTTTCTGGGCTGTAAAAACTGGGTTTTCCCATGGATTTCAGAGTAGCTAATGCTCCCAAATTCTCCCTAAGGTTCATACCTATGGATTCCCCATTGGATTTTACTGTCCAATACCAAATCTGGGCATTTTTGGCTCTCCAAAACGTGGGTTTTTGCACAGTTGCGATTTCTGGTTTTTCACCCTGCTGGGAACTCATTTTTGGATGGAAAATGATGTTGGTTCCTTCCACAATGGAATGGGGATGAGGAAGAAGCAATCCCCAAGAGGTAGAGTGACTTGTGGTACAAGAAAACAGAGCCCATACTCTGCCATACGAATTTCTGGGCTGCCCATGCTCCATTTAAGCCATGGATTGTTTTCTTCAACCACTTCCTTACAACAGAATTAAATGTCAACAAGGAAAGTCAAATGGGTTATCACAATGACATATGGCAGCTTATGGTTCAATCCCACAACCCCTTCACCACTCCCTAGTGGATACACATGGCCCCTTCTCATTCGTTGCCTCCATAGTCAGTTTTGGTATTTTATTGCTTGATGTTTATTTACATCATTTTTACAATGTTCCATGGCTAAATAGCACATGGGTAACATCATGTCCAATGCTTTGCCATTTTAAATAAAATACGAGCATACACTAGCGGGGCCTTGGCCTTGAGCTCCACGCTAGGTATACATACATCATACAAACGGGGTCAAACTCGGGGACATTACAGTAAGATGGAATTGTGAATGTTCAGATTGATATAGAAGGGTGGAGTAACTTCATCAGCATACTCTTCTACACGGGGTCCAAAAAGGAAGGTGGGATTATCATCTTGGATACTTAGGGAGTCTGACATTGCATAAGCTTCTCCTGGAGGCTTCAACACTATGACAACTTTGGAATGATAGTCAGAATTTTTTAACATTTCAGTGAGAGGGACATAGAGTTTTATCTTTACAATTTCAGCCTCCGGATTGAAAAAGGTCTTCCACTGATCTAAGATCCTTGGATTATCTTCTTTTTTCTCCCTCCCTTTGGGATCTACCACATTCATGGAGGTCTCCTTAACGGGTGGAATTCTCTTTGGTTTGCTTGTAGAGGATTTGTTTGTTTCCTCTTTATTTCTTGTAATAGGAACATCTCTTCTCCTTAGACCGATCTATCTCTGCACCTCCATGACAACAAGTTGATATCCTCTCTGAAAATCTTAGGTTTCCCCAGCAAAAATATCTCCCCTTTCAAGAAATGCATTATCGTGTTCTTCTTTGGTCAGTAAGGTGGAGGATGAGTCAATGTCCAGCTAATGGATTTTATCCTCATCTTGGTTCTCACCATCCTAATCCATAGAATTTTCCTGAAATAGAGGTCTCACAAGTGGATCAAGAGGGTTTCATTGGTCTCTCTACTTGTTTTGGGGAACTTGTATCCTTCTAGCATTTTGGTTCATGTTTTGCTACTCTTGATTTTCATTGGGAGGTGGTCTTCCATCCACAGAGAGTCTCTCCATCATCCTTTTCATGGTTCTCAACATCGTGTCTATTCTATCCCCTTGTGAGATAGAGGTAGAGGGTTGTTCAATCTCTTTATCATTTCTTCTCTCTAATCTTTCTCCTTCCTCTCTTCTCCATTCTCCCTCCTCTCTTCTCCATTCTCCCTCCTCTCTTATATATTCTCCCTCCTCTCTTCTCCATTATCCCTCATCCCTTTTCTTCTTTCTTGTGAAAGTCAGTTTTACCTCCACCTCTATGGTGTCTTTCATCATAGATTCTGAGGAGGTTGATCTCCTTTCACTTAGCCACAAGGTAAACTCACTATTGAAGGATTCAACATAGTGGATTTGGGAAGAACCAATGGGAGATTTGAACTAGGAAAGGATGGCATTGTACACCTTCATAAACATGTCAGAAAACTCTTGGATAGATTCACTCTCCTTTCTATTCATTGAATTGTATTCGGACAGATACAGCTTAGGCTTATTCTTGTCTTCCCATTTTTCCTTGAAGGTGTCTTCAATGGATTGATAGTTCAGGATGGAGTCATCTGGTATATTTTTATACCATTTTATTGCTTCTCCAGCTAGAATTTGAGCAAACAGTCTTACCTTAACATCATCATGATCCACTTCCTTAAGGTCCATCCAATCTAAGAATCATCCCAACTACTCCTCAGTCGAATACCCCCTCTCCCCATTGAATTTTTTGAGCCTTTGGGAGTATCCCAGAGGGAGCTCATGAAGAGAAGCGGGAAGTTGTATAGGGGCAAAGATATTTTCCAACCTTAGAGGTATATTAGGATTTACCATGGGGATTAAGACTGGTGTGACAAAAATTGGTATGCTATGAGGAACTACAGAAATGTGGGTAGTTGTGCAACTAGAAGATGAATGCTAATTTTGCTTGGAAATAGATTGCCTTATGATAGCGAAATTTAACAAGTTTAATTTAGAAGTAAGTGTAGGGCACTCTGGATTAGAAAAGTGTTGGAAATCCATGCCTAGAGGCTATGAGGTCTCTGGTGACCAGAAAATGCAAGGGAAATCAAATGAAGAGGTATCAGAAACCACTTCAAAGAGGCTGACTCAAATTTAGTCCTAGGTAAAGCTAGTCCAAACTCCTCAATACAATGTTCAAGTATATCATTAATAGAAAAAACACCTTCAGTAGGGAAGGAAAGTGTCTGACTAACTTTTGCAGCCTATTGGCCCTTCGAATCAGACTTTCTGGATAAAAAATATCTTGGAAATATTTTGTATTAGGATTTATCCCTTTGTTGGTTCCTCTAGCCACTAGAATTTCCCAGTGAAGTCACCTTCAAATTTGTGTGGAGTCTCCAAATCATGTACAACCAATGTGCATCTATGACCGGCTGCTTAACCAAGTCTTAGAACTAATACAATGTCATTTTATCAAGGAGGTAACAGTGATTACTCCCTGGAAATGACGCAAAGATGTTATCACCCTGTAATTTTCCTATGGTTGTAGTAGGAATCTAGAGGGGTAACCATTTAAAACCAATATTTAGACTATATTCTAGCCAATACAATCAAAGAGGCATCTCTCTTTGTCACAGAAACATTCACATATACATATTGTTATTAACCCAAATGGCACTTCTCCATCCGAGTGCTGACATTCTTTATATTGGTACACAAAAGGAAAAATTAGGATTGAAGTTTTCCAAAACACTATAGATGGGCATGACCTAGGATGCATTACCCTCAAAACTAGCTTGATATATATTTTTTCTAAGTGTTGGGTTGTGTACGTGACTATCTGCATTGCAACTTGTGTACTGCACACGATTATTTGCATTGCAACTTAGGTACACCAGCGTACACGGGTTTCCTTCTAGCAACTCGCATGTCATACGTGGGTTGCCTATATTAATAGTCGCATACACCTTAGTTTGACCTTAAAAACTATAAAACATGATTAGATGAGATTAGTTGGGCCCTAATCCTTAACTATCCTAACTGTTGCAACCATCCCAAACTTCGATACCACTCTATTTCCCAAAGTATAAATAGAGGCCTTGGGGTGGGGACTAATCAATCAATATGGGAGAGAAAAGTTATGCTGGTGGTACATCTTTAGAAATCTTGGAGCAGCAGAACTCAGAGTCCTTTGGTTGCATAGGATTCCTTGTCTCAGAAGCTGGATTGTACTCTTATCTCATTCACTGATTGTTAATAAAGAGAATTCTTCTTCCAACCTTGTGTTGAGTCTATTTCATGTATTATGGTTGATGAATGTATTTGATTATATGTTTGATATATTGTTTATATAACCTCTTATATATATATGAATGAGATATTACTTGAATAATTTGCTCTTTACAGGTTAAAGAGGTGCATCCTTGGAAGCTTTGCAGAGAAGAGGAGCAAGAGAAGATCAAGTTTGGATCAACCGCTAGTAATTGGGTAAGTCAATACTTTCTTCGTATTCCCTTTCCATTCTCTTGTAAAGCTGATTGTCTGTAAGGTTAGTATTAAGTTGGTAACCCCATAACCTAGGTTACAAGGGTGCTTTATCCTGAACAACAGAACTAGCGACTCCACTAGGGATTCTACCCTGTTGTGGGTTAGTCCTATAGATAATTGCCTAGTCTTTTTCTCTGATTCAGTGTGTGATTGTCTATCTTGGCTTTGATTTGCAGTAGTATGTCTTGAGACCTTTGTTATTTTTTATTTTTGAATTTTTTTGTTGTTGTGTACGTAGGTTGCTATGCTACAGAGTTGCGTACAACAACTTGTATACGCAGGTTGCTCTATAAGACAGTCGCGTACAATACGCAGGTTTCTCTATAAGACAGTCGCATACGTATTTTAGCAACACAAAATTTTAGGTAGGGTTGCTTGTCGCTGTCTTGTTTGGATTTTTCTCTGCTTGAAGGTCTTCTGTTACTGGCATCTTCTTGTAAGTTTGAAAGTCCTGTACACCATGCTTTGTGCTTTTCAGTAAGCCTTTGAGTTTTATTGTATGAGTCTTCTTTCACTTAGAAATTTGAGGTAGGTTCTCCTGTTTGGGTGATAGGTTCAATGCTATGTATCTGAGTCTGTGATCAGGATTTTAGATACCTTGTACTCTATATTGATTTTGAGTAGTGTCAGTTTGTCACTTGTCTTTTAGTGATTTCAGTGGATTTTATTCATTGTTTCTTCCCAAGTTAGGTGTTTTCCAAGTCTCCTGCTTAAGTGGTTGAATTTGGTTCTTGCAAGTCCACTATACTTCATATTGCTTGCTTTATGGTCTGATTATTCAAACATACTCAAGAAGTTTTGCATTTAGGTGCATGGTAATTTTTGAAGAATTTGAAAATTGAAGAAAATCATTTGAAACATTTGCATTTAATTGCATATAGTAGTTTTATTTTCAGTATTTTCGAATAAAATTTCAAAAATTACAAAAACTACAAAAACAAGTCTTAGTCTTCTCATACTTAGTTGTAATTTCATTAGCTCATATTTACAAAAACAAAAGAAGCTAAGTAGTTGTAATTTGTTTTGGAATTCATTTTATACACCTTTTTACTTTTCCTATCGAGTCCATAATATCATATTCATTCATGCCACTTACCCTTTAACTAAGAACAACCCTTAAAATAATGCTATTATTTAAAATTTATTAGTAAGTTTTGTTTTATAGGGTCATACACCTACTAGCTTAGGCTAGAGTTTTTTTTTTTCAAGAAAAAAAAGCGTAATTTTATTTCAAGCCAAAGCAATACAAAATTACATTCTGTAGGTGCATATGCACGTCAGGAACAAGACCAAAGGTCTGCAAGAGAATAATAAAAAATAAAAACACAAATGTTACATAAATTTTCTAGGAGTTTGGGATTTTATAATAATCCTCTAGTTTCCCTTTCTTTCCTTTCTTCTTTGATTTCACTTCTGTCCAACCCCCCTGCTGAGGTGTAGCTATAATCAACTCTTTACTCACCTGCTCCAGTGAAGGCTGTACTGGGGTTTTGTCTTTATCGGAATCTGAATTTTCTGATTCATGTGCACGCTTTGACCCAGTTAAGGAAAGAGCCGTTAATTGCATGTTGTCTGTGTGTATTTCCTTTCCAGCATTTTCGGAATCTAAGGGATGTTCCATCATAGTTTCATCTATATGCACTATTTCCCCATTGACCTCCTCCTCTTTCGGTACTTCTAGTTCACTTTCCTCACCCTCCGAATCCTCATCAGTGGAGGGAGCATAATCTTCCTGCCAATTTTTCCCCTTGGTCTTCGTCCCCTGTTTCTTTTTAGGAAACCTTTTTGCCAGTGGGCACGAGTCTTGTAAATGTCCTGTTAGATGGAAAAATCTGCATCTAAAGGCAATATTTTCATATTCCAGTGCCTTAATCCATTTGTGCTTCTCAAATATCAACTGGACTCTATCATGGGGACCCTTTCTAAGGTCGATCTCCACACAGATTCGTGCATAAGTAAAAATCCCCTGCTCATTCTGATCCGTATCACTTTTAATAAACTTTCCAAGCAGATTGCCAATTTCTTCCAAGACTAAATGATGCCAGAGAGGAAGGGGCAGGTTGGGTAACCGTACCCATACCGGCATTTTGGTTACCACCATAGTGTTGGCATCAAAATCAGGAAACCGGGGGGTTAAGAAAAGCCCTGCTCTCCCCCAAAACCAAGGTCCCTGCTCAATGATCTTCTGATAGTCTTCCTGTGATTCAAACTATACAACAAAAAATCCTTTGGAGCATAAAAGAATTTGACAATTTGTTGTCCAATTTGTGTAGATCCAGTTATGAAGATCATAAGATCTGGGCCAAAAGCCATTGAAACAGCAAATGAGAGCATTAGTTTGAAGAATACTGAAGAGTTTTGTTACCTCATTATTCTTGACCTCCAAGGATGGGATATCATCCAGTTTCTCCACTATATACGGCTTGGGTTGTGAAGCTAGTGGTGCTGCTGATGTCTATGGCCCCTTTGAATGAGCTGCATCCTTAAATGAAGAGGGGTCGGTTGTTCCTCTATTCCCAAATGTTCCTCCCCGCAAGCGATTCATCACATACAGAGTAGAGTTCTTATAAATCTGACAATCCCATAGCCTATCAGCCTCATTCAGTACTTTACCTCCGTGCAGAATGTAGAAATAAAATCGAGAGTAACCCTCTCTCTGTTCTATCATTGTTTTTATGGTCTCGCCTGTATCTTGAGCAGAAACCCACAACAAGATTGTTTTTCCTGAAAGGGTTTTTATAAAAATCTGGTATTTGACAGCCTTTGTCCCAAAGCCAAGAACTGAAAACCGTTCATGAGAGTCATACCTTTTTTCACCATAAGGATGGACCGATAGGGGCCTAACAGGTCGCATGCAGCCCGATCTCCAATTTGTCTCTCCGCTTTTTTCAACAGTATAAAGACATGTAGCAAGAATATTTCTTTCATGCATAAAAGGGTAAGAAAAAGACAAACCCACGGTCTGTATACTCGCACAGAGCTGTTCTATAGCCGCTCCACCGCGAAGATAAAAGGTAAAAAACCCTGCACCCGCACACTAGGTAGCTGTAATAATGTTATCTCGTTGCAGCTGGTCCATAACATTGATCGAATGGGAAGAGAACAAATGCCCGCTGCCTCTCCAAGACTCGACGCTCCCAGATCTTCCAATACTTAAGAAAAACAGAGATTTTTCTGACGAACAAAGTTCCCAACTCTGTTGGAATTGTGGGCTGCCTCCACTGCCTGGGCAGAGTCGATGGAGATCCTTCTCAGCGGCTACCGGATGAGCCGTCCCTGTGGAGTCCCGACGGCCATGAGCCCCAGCGAAAGCTAGGGCAGAGATTAGGTTTTTTGCAGAGCACATCTTTTCGCCCCCCCGCTAATGTGCTTACCTATTGATTGTTTCCACTTAGGATAGAGTTGTGGGATAGGAAGTGTAAACTATCCACAAGTATTTAAATTCAGACGTAGTTAGCCAATCAATAGGTAAATCCTTCTCTATGTTGGTAGTATCTAGGAAGCTCCTCTCAAACGGGAGTTAAGGACGAGGCTGCATGGAGGCTTGGACTGAGGAGATAACCCTCTGATTCCTTGTCAAAACGTAGACCAAGGTTTTCATGCATCTGGGGATTCTTTCCTAGAAAGAGTTTCAGTCTTTGATACCCTGCCCATGCATATGAACCAGGCTTATGACTGTCCCCCTAGACTATTGATATAGTTAAGGTAGCCTTTAGTCTCTTTGACAGCTAGGTTTTATACACAAGTAAACCAGAAGGCTATTTATGGTTGACCTTGGACGGGCTTGGAAGGTAACCCTTGTTGAAAGTGTAGGAGGGTGGTGGTTCATTCCTTTGCTTGTGCCTAAGAACCTCTTCAAGGACGCCAAGAAATAGTTTCTCATCTTTCTTCGGGAAAGCATATCTTATACCCTTTGCGATTGTTGAGACTTTAGGAAATTTTGTAGTGATTGCTCTATGGTTTATCTGTGTTTTAGCTGACCTTAGGGTATGAAGAGTCAACTTTACAATCATGGAGGACCAATTTGTCAAAAGGTAATGAAGTTTGCAAAACCTTCCTTTGCTTATTGCATTGGAACCTCCACCTCCCCCTCAAAGGAGGATATTAGACACGGGTGGTTCTTTTGAACCGATAGCAGTTAGTGAAGTTTTGGGTGAACCAAAACTTAGGGAAAACCAGTTCAACTTAACTACAATTGAGATATAAGACTTGCAAGCTGACAAGTTTGCAAGGAATTTTAATTCACCTCTAATTGACCTAAACGATCCTGTGATCATCCAGGCTCGTCCTTTCAATTCACCCATGATTGGTGTCCCTCTGGACAGACTAATGTCTACTATAGGAGAAAGTTCTTCTAAATCCACCTTAGCTTCTCCAGCTAAAGGGGTTCCACCTCCCCTGGTTGGTGTCCCTAGAACAAGTATACTTACTACACCTTTAAATCCAGTTCGATGGGTGATTCAAATACCAGCTCCCACAAATTTCATAGGTACTTCTAGTGGAGTGGTCACTGGGAATCCTAGTGTACCTTCGGTTCCTACTTCCTTTGCACACACTTCTCAGAGTGGTCCTATATTATCCTCGTCATTTTCCCAAGGTTTTCCTTGGAATGGGGGGCACATTCCCCCATCCACTCCATATGTAGGTCCAATACCCTCATATGTAGGGGTGCAGTTTGAAAACCCTAATCCTTATGATCAAGGTTTTCAAACTCCAATTTTGGCTCCTTTCATGAGCTCTCCTTTCTCGATTTTTAGAGGAGGGATACCTACTACTGTGTTCCAAGCCCCAACTTCAAGTGGGGCAGCTCGAACCTCATACACTACACTACACATAAAAAATCCACTGGCTTATGGGTGGAATCCTTTCCAAAGTGGCCCGACCACTTCGCAACCGGTAGTAGGAGGCAACCTCACCTTCATGTACAGGAACATGGGGGCAAGTCCCTCTAATCCCCAAGCTGGTACTTTCAATGCTCTGGTTAGACCCAATCTCCCTTTCCTGGCAACTTTAAACTTACCAGACTTGTCGAAACTAATGAATGACCGGGTGAGACATAACTCCTCCTGGCCACCCATTCCTACCAAGCTTCCCTCGGACATCCGAAAATTTGAAGGAAAAGTTGGTGATGATCGAGGAGCTCAGAGTCACCACTTTCCATTTGTGGTGCTCTTCTAACTCATTGAATGATGATATAGTTTGGTTTAGATTGCTCCAAAGAACTCTGGCCAGTACCGTAGAAAAATGGTACATTAAACTGCCTTCTGATGCGTTTGATAGTTTTTGGGACTTGGCTAATGTATTCCTTAGTCACTTCTAACTTCTTGTCCGATATGATTTTAGGATAGAATTGTTGTCTACTTTTCAGCAAGACAAGGGCACTCATATTTCAAATCACATCCAAGAGTGGAGAAGATGGAAGAGCCTTATCAAAGCCACTACTCCTCCTGAGTTTTTACTATAATGGTTCCTTAAATCCCTATTCCCATATATATCTAAGGATGTATCTACTTCGGGAGTGACCAATGAGGAATAGGCTATCCTCAGGGCCAAAAATCTATATTTGATATATTCTCAGTCTAGTATTTTATATGAGATCATCCCTAATGTACCGAGGCCAATGCATAATGTAGAGACACCTAATCTTGGACCCCATGCTGATGGTGTGGTTGGTTCTATGAAATCTCCCACTGTAGAGTCTTTGGCTAAACAGCTCCACGAGTTGTTTTTCAAACATTCTATGGCGGAGGCAGCAAAGGCTGCCCCCTCACCCCAGAATGCAATATTTTTTGCACAATCCTCTCAAAAGGGCAATCAGCATCCTGGTGGGAAAAAAAAGAAAGGAAAGAAAGGTGAGGGAAACCAAAACAAGCAAAAACCCACAAACAATGCTGATGGGGAGAAAAAATAAAAGAAGAAGGTGAAATTCCCATGTAATTTGTGCCAATAAGATCACCTGACCCATCAATGTCCCCTTATGGACCAAGATCAGAAGATGCTAAAAGGCCAACAATTGGCTGTCCTGAAGGATCCTTTTCCTGAAGGACAGAATTCCGCTTCATCTTAAAATGTAGCAGGGGGCACCCCAAATGCTCCTAACCCTAATTATATCAATATGGTTTGATCCCAGACTTTACTCTAGACTAGGAACAATAACTATGAGACAAAGGCTTCGGAGAAGGGTAAGTCTATAGGTGAAACTTCCAACCCTCTCATGATTGAAAAACCTGCCGAACATATGCCCAAGATACCGAAAGGTGTCTTCAAGAAAACCTTGCACAATCCCAATGCTAGGGATGCAGACAAATACTCTTTAGTTGAATATTTAGCCAATACCCCTTGTGCAATGTCGGCTTTAGAGGTGTTATAGAGTTCTCCCATCCAGTGAGATGCACTATTAGCAGCCTTAGGAAGCATGGATTCATCGAGCCTCATGGTGAAATTTAATTTGTCTAATGTTAAAATTCTCCTACCCTATCATGTAGCCTTATCGATAGATGTCATCCATGGTGGAAAAACCATTGGAAGGGCAATTGTTGATGAGGGTGATTCTACATGTGTCATGTCCCTATCTTACTCGAAAGCTCTTGGATCTTCAGAGCTAGTCCTATCGAACACCCTACTTACTGCTTTCAATGGAAGGTCATTTCTTCCACATGGTATCCTACTGGATTTCGAAATAAAGGGAAAGTAGTGTCTATTGAGGTATAGGTGAATGATGCACCTTTGGATTATAGCTTGCTCGAGGGGAGAAGTTGGAATTATGCCATGTACGCTATTGCATCGAGCGTATTTCGGGTAGTAGTGTTTCCACATGAAGGGAAGTTGTTTACTGTAGACCAACCTAGTTTTACTCGAAAAGGACACATGGAAACTAAAAATTCCACCGTACCATTGGTTGATCAGGTTAAACCCGATTCAGAGAGCTTAGGGGTTGGAATGTATGCATCATTGATGGGCACATTCGATAATCCAACTTCGATTAATTATCTAGGTTCTACTAGTGTAGGGAAGTCTATAGAAACAATTGTTGATAGAATAGATCCTTGGGTTCTTCCTTCCCACCATTAACCTGAAGTTCCCTTATCAGTAGCAGAAGTAGCTTATCAAGCTGTCATTCACACTGATGTTAATCCTATTCTGGTCCCTCTCACAGTCTCAGAGGAGCTGAAAGAAACCTATTTGCCTGCTTGGGTAGAGAACTATTTGCATTCTAGAGACTACTTAGATATTGTTTTTCCTTCTGATGAAGCAATTCTATAATTTATGTGCAGATGAGATAAGATCTGTGAAGATCTTCAACATCAATCCTATTTTCTTCCAGAGTTAAGCAGGATTGAGAACCAGTAATTCCATATGAGACTGGCAGGTGATGTTGAAACACCTATTAATCCCTTACCAAGGGAAGGAATATTTGCTGAGGGGAATATGGAAAAAAATTTCACTACTATTCCTCTCAACATCTCTGCAAACCCAAACATTGTGGAAAATGTACACATCGGTGCAAACTTATCTCCTGAGGAGATTGTGATCTATACGGCCTTGTTTAAGGAATTCCGCGACGTGTTTTCCTGGTCATATGAGGAGATTCTAGGAATAGATCCATCAATAGTTGAGCATGAAATCCGAACATACCATGATGCTAGACCCATTCGACAAAAACTAAGACTTGTCAATCCATGTAAAGCAACAGCTGTTAAGGCTGAAGTTGAAAAACTGCTGAAAGTCGGTTTCATTTACTCGATAGCTTTAACATAATGGGTATCCAACCCCATTCCTGTCAACAAAAAGAAAGAGACCATATGCATTTGTACTGACTTTCATGATCTAAAGAAAGCATGTCCTAAGGATAACTACCCCACACCATTCATATATCAAATCATTAATGCCTGTGCGAGGAGTGAAGTCTTTTTGTTTATGGATGGCTTCTCCGGGTATAATCAAATCCAAATTAAATCGGAAGACCAACATAAAACAACTTTCATCTGTCCTTGGGGTACATTTGCGTACAATAAAATGCCCTTTGGATTGAAAAATGTAGGGGCTACCTTTCAGCGGGCAATGAATTTTTCCTTTCATGACATTAAAGCCATTGTCGAACCCTACCTTGATGATCTGCCAGCACATTTTCGTAAGAGGATCGATCACCCATATCACTTGTGATTAATATTTGAACGATGCAAATACTACAAAATTTGATTGAATCCCCACAAGTTCGTTTTCTGTGTCGAGTCAGGGAGACTGCTCGGATTCATTGTTTCCAACAAAGGTATTCAAGTGGATCCTTTGAAAGTTGAGGCCATAGTAAATCTGCCTCCTCCTCGTTCTATCAAGAAGATTCAAATTCTACAAGGGAAGTCCAACTTCCTTCGACATTTTATTGTAAATTATTCCAAGATCACTAAATGTTTCATGCGCCTGTTGAAGCAGGACACCCTATATGGTGTACTTACCCACTTCTAAGCAAGATAGGTGATTTATACTTTTAAATTGCTATGTTATGTTCAATTTTGACTTAATTATTCTTCCTATTAAGCTCAATCTTCCCATGGTTTACCCACCCTTACCTTGGCAATCTACTAAAGATGTCTCTTCAACAGAAGTATGGGATGAAATCGCACAACTTGCATTCAAGGCATTAAAGAAAGCTTTGTTGTCGGCACCATTACTGCGCCCTCCAGATTACTCTTGGGATTTTATATTGTATCTGGCCACATCTGAGTCGACCATAGGGGTAGTACTAGTCCATGAGGATGATAAGCTCCAAGAGCATGTCATCTACTATCTCAGTCGTGCTTTAGCTGGCCCTGAACTTAGGTATTCCCACGTCGAGAAGTTGGCCTTGGAAGATGTGTATGTTGTTCAGAGGTTGTGTCACTACATCTTATTGAGGACCATGATGGTAATGGAAAATGTTAATCCCTTCCAATATGTTTTGTCCCAATAAATAGTTGGAGGCAAATTCAACAAATGGATAGTCATTCTTAAGGAATTTGACTTAGATTTCCAATTTGCCAAATCCAAAAAATCCTTAGTTTTTGCTGAGCTCATCACAGAATTTTCGGTTGAGGAAGATGTAGCCATTGAAGAAGACTCATTCCCAAATGAGCATATCTTTTTGATTTCCACCTCTAACCCCTGGTACAGAGATATAGTTGTTTATCTCCAGACTTTGAAGTACCCTCCAACCTTCTTGCGGGAAGAATGACGCAAAATACCTGTACATGCCAAAAACTACCTCATTATTGGAGATACTTTATATCGCAGGGGGGTAGATTTTGTTTTGTGTCAATATCTTGCCCACGAAGAAGCAGATATTGTCCTAAACGATGCCCATAGTAGAGCGTGTGGGTCTCATTTATCTGGGTTAGCAACGGCCTAGAAGATATTACGTGCCGATTATTTTTGGCCCACGATCTTTAAAGATTGTGTGGAAGCCATGAAGCATTGTCATCCTTGTCAGCTTTACACCAGAAAGATGCAGTCACATCCTGATTCGTTATTTCCTGCCATTTCAGTGGGCCCCTTCACAAAGTGGGGGATAGATTACGTGACGTGCAACCCAGTCTCAGCTGGGGGGCACAAACATATCATTGTCACTGTAGATTACTTCACAAATTGGACAGAGGAAATGCCCACCAATAAAGCTAATCGAGAAAAAACATCTTTTTTCATTTTTAACCAAATTATCACACAGTTTGGTATCCCTAAAGAGATTGTCACTGACCATGGTAGTCACTTCCAAAATAGTATGATGATTGAATTGACCACTATGCTAGGGTTTAGACAAGAGCATTTGTCTTCTTTCTACCCTCAAGTGAATGGTTAAGTCGAGGCTGTAAATAAAAACTTGAAGACTATTCTCAAGCGCACTATTAATGCACCTGTTCCAATTACCACATCATGTTGTATCCTGCAGTTTGGGTTTATCGGACTAATGTGAAAACTGCTACAGGGTTCTCTCCTTTCCAACTCGTTCACGGAGTGGAAGTGGTAACCCTGGTTGAATGCGAAATCCTGTCCTTAAAGATTGGTATTCACGTGTTACCTGATACGAATGAGCTTGAAGAACATTTGTTACATTTAGAACATCTATATGAGAAGCGTAGAAATGTGCTGACAGCAAACAATGCTCATAAAAATAGGGTCAAAAATCAATACGATAAATCGGTCAAACCTCGGATTTTTTCTGAAGGAGAGCTTGTCTTGCTCTGGGATCAAGACAAAGAACCCCTAGGGGTAGGGAAATTCAATTCTATGTGGTTAGGACCTTATGTCATGTCAAAAATTTTGAATAAAGGTGCATATGAATTAACAAATTTCAAGGGGAATAAGCTTCCCGAGCCTAGAAATGGGCTCTACTTGAAAAAAATACTATGCTTAGGATTAGCATTTTTTCCTGTATTTTTATTGTATGTATTTTATGTACAATAGTTCGTCTGTTTGTGTTCTTATACCATCTTTTGTTTGTTATAGATGTCTTCCGAGTGGTTCGTAGGTTTTGTAGATGGTGTTAGTCGCCACACTTGTAACCAGGCTTCAACCGCATGGGTTGTTTACTCACCCTCAGGATAGCTAGTTGCCTGCAGAGGCACTTGCCTAGGTCCTGCTACTAATAATGTGGTTGAATACAGGGATTTCATTGAGCTTTTATGGGATGATTTTTCACATGGAATCACCCAGCTGAAATTCAGACTTGACTCTCAACTGGTGGTTTCCCAGCTCAATCGATCTTATCAGGTATGAAACCCTATTTTACTACGTCAGTTTATGCAAGTTAGGTTATTGGAAAGAAACTTTGAGTTTATTATATTCAATCATATTCCAAGAAATCAAAATTCATTAACTGATGCATATGCTAATTATATCTTGGACTGGCACTTAACACATTTTGCATAAAAATATACAACATATACATTACAAAACACATGTAAATAAAACTGGCAATATATATATATATATATGTGTGTGTGTGAATATCTATCCATATAGATAGGTCGAGTTTTCTGATCCTTAGATCCAATCATAACTGTATAATATACAAAAAATGGATCGAAATCCTTAAAATGCTCCTAGGTCTAAGCTTGACCACCCTAGTCATCATGACCACCCTGGTCCCCCTGATTGTCCTGATCACCCTACTCTTGGGCTTCTTTAGCTTCCTTAGTTGCGGCAGCCTCAACGGCTTTGATATACACAAGTATTGCTCTAGATACCCACCTCATAAGGCGTATCCATACAGGTGGTATACCAACCACTAGCTCCTACATAATTGCAGGACTATGCTGAATACACAAAGTAGGTACTCTTTGGGTAAGCCTGGCCAACTTCCCCTTAAGAACCCTAATCAAATCATGATCTTCTCTTGCCACAGGACGCACATACATACGTGGATGCCCAGTAGGGTAGACTCGTCCAGTATTTGCATTTTAACATTTTATAGGATTTAAAACTTTTATACATATGTATATATCTTTATGACTAAAATTCATAAAAATTAAAAAAAACTTGAAAACAAAAATACTTGACGCTCCCCATGCTCCTCTAGGAAGGAGGACAAGGTCGGTGTCACCTCGAAAATCTATCCCAACATATGGATTTAAGCAAGCAGTCAGAAGGATAGATATATTATAGGAACATGATATTTTCATATTTAAAGATGGTGAAACAGACAGACAATAAATACCAAGGGAAATGGAGTCACAACCTACAAATATTCAAGGGGAGTCACAACCTACAAATATTCAAGGGGCTTACAACAGTAATGAAGGTGGATTTCTCCTATGAAATATGAGGCAACCTGGCTATTATGTTTATTCAAATTATCTTGAAGTGATGAAAGATAGAAATGAGGAAAGAGCCCAGTGAAACTAGAGGAATGTATTAACGGATGAATATCTAGGAACACCTTTAGAAGAAATATAAAGGGACAATAACTGAAACAGAGCACCTATCAATGGATGAATTATATCACAACCATTACCAACACATAAAAAATATGATTTCTAATGGAAGTAGCATTAGAATAGATGAATTCCTTGCATACAGCCTAGAAATGTATTGGAAGAAAACACATACATAAAATGGAAATACAAGAAGCATAGACTAAATAGGAAACAACTTGATGAATCTCAGAAAACTCAAAGCATACTTTTGATTAAAGCTTCCAAGAAAATAACAGAGCTACAAAACCCAAGTGCTAAGGCTTCTGAATGAAATTTCCAACTCCTTCTTCCTCTCTCAAGGGAATATTTATAGAGTCTTTGGCTCCCGAGACCAACCTCGAAACAGATCCCCAAAATCAGTTACACAAATGGGGATCGAAACCCAAATGATTAGAAAATCCTAACCACTTCCCATCTAGTGTATTTGCCATGATAACAAAACCCAAATAGAAAAGCATGCTGGACCAAAAATGGAAAATTAGACACTTGGAAACCATGCCTGCTAGATGAAAATGATGGCTCAAAACAACTTCGATGATCTGCAACAGCTTCAAAACTGCTTTACATCTTTACCTGCAAAATTGATTTTGGACCATAGATCTTACCTCGACATTCATCCTGGGCTGTCAATATGAAGTTTGCATTAAATAGTGAATGGGATGCTATCTTTCTCGAGGTTCAATTTGGTCTTTCCTCCTCCTGATTATCCTTTCCTCCCTTTAGCTTTCCACACCGTCGATCTCTGTAGGATTCATTTTCAGATGTAGATATGAGATCAAGTTTGCGGGCTTTAGAAAATGGAAATCGAAATTTTGACCTTTCATAATAAAGAACTTTATATTTCCACCCTTGCGCTTTTGCACTTCTTCTTCTGCCTTCAGAAAATGGAATGCAAAAAATGAATTTTCAATTTTCTCAAAGCTCAGTTTTGACCCTTTTTCTTCCACCTTTAGTGAAAATCAGAAGGCGTATTTTCTAAACTTCGCGACTACAATTCTATCTTTTATGCTCCCTCCTTTCCTCTCCCGCCGTTTTCTTTCTGCACCATGGATTTGCACAGGATCTATATGAACCATATATCTAAAGGATTTCGGAAAGTGGGACTTCAACTTTTCACGACCAAACTCTTAAGTTTCCCGCTTTCCGATCTGTACCCCTCTCTTCTTTGTCGAACCATTGATCTTTGGAGGAAGCGCTCTGGACCGTCGATCGGGATAGCAGAAAGTGGAAATCGGGTTTTCCAAGTTTTTCCACCCGAAAATTTACCCTTTCCTCTTCCCCCTTTGCTGCTTTTTGAGTTGTTGATCTATGTGTAAGTTCTCCCTAACCATTGGATCTCGGACTACGAAAGTCAGAAATTAGGATTCTAACTTTCACAACAAAACTTATTTTCCTTTTTCGCTTACTCCTTTTGTTGGATAGTTGATCTTTGCCGGAAATGTTTTGAGCCATCGATCTTGGACTGTAGAGGGTGGAAATCGAGTTTTATCACTTATCAAGACA
The DNA here is from genome assembly GCA_001517045.1 of Pseudotsuga menziesii. Lineage (NCBI taxonomy): Eukaryota > Viridiplantae > Streptophyta > Pinopsida > Pinales > Pinaceae > Pseudotsuga > Pseudotsuga menziesii. The sequence goes on along the minus strand of LPNX010098958.1, from coordinate 269,120 downwards.
TAAAATTTCCTTTTCTAACTTACGAATATTTCCAAGGTCGTGCCTAAGGATTTTTTGACTGTCTTGAAATTCAGGATTAGGAATAAGCCTCCCCAGCAACCTCAAACCCCTTTTTTGCATACCTCTAGGTCACACGACATGAAATTTTTTCAACTATGCCCCTCATTTACTAATCTAGACTTTTACATGTGGAATTAGTGCATATGCCTATGTAGAAAACTTCAAAATTTAGCACATGGCAATGTAGATATGGATAAGTAAGAAGTTCTTTCCACCAACCGAGCTCCAAGATTTGATGGCTCCAATTATGCTTTCTGGAAAATAAAAATGGAATTTTATTTAAAGTCCCTTGGTATGGATGTTTGGAAATCGATGGAAGATGGATACGGTTTCCAAAAGCTACCACATATCCGTAAGAAGAAATTGGTGAGTGCACAACCTATAGAACAATGTTGGTTGATACCGAAAACAAAAGACAATATGAATGGAATATGCAAGCAAAAAATGCCATACTGTCTGGGATAGAATATGTTGAGCTTACCAAAGTGATGTATTGTACTAAAACAAAATAATTTTGGTACAAGTTAAAAATTATTTATGAGGGTGATGCCAAAGTCAAGAAGACCAAATTAAAAACATTCTTGGCACAATTTGAAACGCTTGTGATGAAGGAGGAGGAATATTTGTCCACATACTTTATTAGAGTGGATGAGATAGTAAATTCTATAGAAGGACTTGGATCAACAATTGAAGAAAAATTAGTTGTAAAAAATATCATGAGAACCCTTCCTACATGGTTCAATTCAAAAGTGTCAATATTAGAAGAGAAATCTGACTTAGAAAACCTGACTAAGGATGAACTGTATGGAATTCTCATAGTGCATGAAATGAAAACATAAGTTGATAATGTCTCTAGGAAGGAAGCTATGTTTAAAACCAGATGGAATCCAAAATATAGAAAGAATGAATGCAATAATATAACTGATATGTCGGATGAAGAAGAGGTTAACTTTGTGAGAAGTTTGAAAATACGTCAAAGGAAATACAAAGGAAAGTTACTTGTTAAGTGTTTTAAATGTGGTAGAATTGGACACTTCACTTCAAAATTTACATATGAAGAAAACAAATATAGTAAAAGTGAAGAGGATTCAGACTATCAAAGAATAAGTAAGCATCTGTAGAACAGAGGTGTTGAAAAAAAAAATTCAAAGGCATAAGAAAATTTTGCACACCAAGGAGGACAATGTTTCCAAGGGAGAAGACAATAGTGATAGTCCAAGGGACGTACTGCTCATATAGCTGATCCAAGATGAAAAATCAATAGGAGGAATGTATTGAACTAAAGGAGCTCCAACCCATACAACAAAGAAATAGACCTACAATGGAATTCACCTACCCTCTCAAAATTATGAATAAAAGAAAAATTCAAGCAACACAAAATAATCAATAAAATCATAGAAGACTATCAATAAGAAACATTCCTCCAATGAATTAACTCCACCATTTTCGAAGTCCAAAGTCAGAAAAAAATTCACTAGTGCTAAAGAAAGTTCAAGGTATGAAGAAGAGGACAATATTCAAGTCCATTGGGAAGGTGAACTGATTAGCGCACTCAAATATTTGAAAAAATAAAGAAAATATAGCAAGGTGCTAAAGGAACAATTAGGAAAGGCAGAAGAACAACTAAAGAAAATTAAGGATATACATGAAGCATTAGAGAAACAAATGAATTTCAAAGAAGAGGATTTGGTTTGCACAAAAGAAAGAATCAAGGAACTAAAAAAAAACTAGTGTGCACTTGAAAAATCTTAGAGGGAGTCAGAAAAAGTGAATGAGCTACTACATAAACAGATTGTGCTAAAAGATTCAAAAGTTTCACACTTGAAAGATAAAATATGCATTGAAGCAAATACTCAAATTAAGTTCAATAACAACTCTTCAATCCTAGATGAAATCCCGAGTTTCCAAATATCTCCAGAAGATAAAACTCCCATTGGATATGTAAAGGGAAGTGATGGCATGTGCAATAAAGAGATTGGTTCCAAACAACATGTTCCATTTCATAGAGGATATGAACAACTTACAAGGCATAAGAATCCCAGGTATGCTAACTCCTTTAGGTATAATAATATATTAAGTCCTTTAACATGTTGGATATGTAAACATGCTGGATACAAAGTAAAGTACTGCCACACCATTATATGTTATCTGTGTGATGAATATGGGCACAAATATTCCCAGTGTTTCATGAGAGAAGAAAACAAAATAATACTTGTCTAGTATGAATTTATGGAATAATATCCACCAAAGAAATAGAAATCGATTGTGTTCCAGAAGACATGGGTGGAAAATGTGACTTGGGAGTGTGTCAGAGATAACGTCAATACAACTCATCTGATTAAGAAGATATGGGTAAGGAAAATATCTCAACAGTGCACAAAAGATAAAAATGGGAACAACACAGTTCCAGTAGCAAGCAATTGTTGCCTACATTTCTAACCTAAATAGGTTAGGATAGATGCTTGAGTCCAAACAGGTACTTTAGAAACTCAAGAATTAAAGTAGTAATTTGGTGGGTATTGAATTCATTGTATATTCTTATGTGTGTAGCTGTTATTTCCAAAATGTGAATTGTCATGCATAAAAATCAGACACATGTACAAGTAATACACAAACAATACAGAAAAATGAATTTGTTGTATTATATTCAAAATTTAATTACAGAACTTGGATCTTTGAATCTCATAGTACATCAAGCCACAGATTGGAAATTAGAAATAGAGATATGTAGCCGAACAAAATTTAAGTCGATAGAATATGAATATGAGTGATATATGTTGTTCAAGATCGACTTCTTCTCAGTTGGCATACAATGGTGAAAGGTGCAACTCCGAATACATTGGAGTCAGATATGCAGACTCTGGTGACTATAGGAACAAAATAAGGTATAGTTCCAAAGATGATGGATCGAAAGAAGCATTATCATCCCTAATTTGATTCAGAATGTTGAATGTCTATTGTTGTTGTTGTTCCAAAAGATCAACCCTCCTACTCAAATTGGACAGTGTTTGGAATTGCTCCGATTGAATTGTGATAGTTGGTATTTCTAACATAAAATTTGACTCTTGTATCTAGTTCTTCCATACCCATATGCACCCACAATTGTCCCAAATACACCTGCTAAGAGTATAAAACCAAGCATAGGTTGTCAAGGGAATTGTTTAATCAGTGGAAGAAAGACATGATGGCGAAGACGAATTGAAGAATGGCAACTCTAGACACAAATGACAAAGCAACCTCAATGATGAATGAACCAAGATGGTGAACCAAATTAATACACTTCAAACTTGTATAATTGGGAGATAATTTTGCACATGCTTAGACGTAAATTGAAGGGATTTCGAAGTTGATGAATTCACGTTCTAGTGCAATAACACCACATGGATAGAATATTGGGAATACAAACTTTTACCATGCACGATAAAGGTTGGAAATATGTACAAAACATGTATATTTATTGACATTTATAAAATGCCTCATGTCTGAAATCCGATACAAGGTCATTCGTAGGCTACATTAAATAAGGCGCAGACAACAATGATGTGGTAGAATATATCAGTTGTAGTGCTTGACATAGAAATGAATTAGGTGCAACCTAGCACTTAAGAAGCAAGAAAAATAGGACGAAGTGAGAACAAATCTAGGGGGAGTTATCAAAGAAAAGAGTCCATTTTCCATTCATGTCAAATGGGGAGAGAAAGAGAAAGAGAAATCCCAATGATAGGAGGAAAAATGATATAATAAATAAGTTGAAGATGGATCTATGATAGAAACAAGAGCATGATAGAATAAGTATCCTTTGACGATTAGAAGTAGAACTCACCCTCATGGGGAGTCTATGATAGATTTTATCATCCAAAGTGGGGTTGATATCAATGAGAAAGCGGGAGGTTGTTGCACATGCTTTGTCATTGATGTGAAAGGTATTGGATTGATGTCAAATATATTGAAATGATATTGGTCAAAAAGCATTATATTGATGTCAAAGGTATTTCATTTAGCATTACATAATCAAATATAAAAGAGAGTGTTAAGGAGATAATTGAACAAGTTGTAATGATGAATACTTCCTCACACAAATCCAACTTGAAGAAATACATATGGAAGAATATGGAATTCCTATAAGAGTAAATATCCCACAATGATAGTGGTCACAAATGTTCAAATAGCAATCCATGAAGAAGATCATTGAAAATGGAAGATATGCACAAATACCATTTGTGTGAGACTTATGATTAAATAAAATGAAACATAAACTTGTGCGTAATAAGTCCCACAAATAAAATGGTATGTGGTACAAATACTTGTGAAGAAAACTATGTGCAAGAGTCCCACAAGGACGTTAGCAAATGTGTGCCATACACCACAAAGATGGATTGTGATGACTAGAATTCCAACATAGTTCTTAACTTGTAGAAAAAAAAAATAAGTGGGGTGTTATCCTAGGCTAAGGAACTTCACCAAGTGGACACATATCTTGATCCAAGAAGACTATAAATAACCAAGACATAGGTGTGGTGAGGAAAGCTTGAAAATAATGAATATCTGAGATAATATGGTAAGATGACTTTTGGGATTATTTGGGGTATCAATGACTCATTCATCACAGACATATATTTTACACAATGGAGCCGAAGAGTGTAAATCAATCAATGATTAACAAAAAAGAGTGTTCCATATAGATAGATATTCATATTTTGGATGTGTGATGTTCTTACTTAGTAAAATATGTAGACTACATAACAACATAAGTGACTGAGTAAGGAATTGTGTTAAGTATAGATACATAAATCTTAGAACCACAAAAGAGACATACATCACAGTGATTATCGCACATTGAAACTTTGGGAACTAACAATTCATATGCATATCAGTAGGGTACATAAGTTGCGTATTGTGAATACTCTTATTGAAGATAAGGTATTTTGCAGTTATTCAATACATTCTTATTTCATTTCAAGGAGGTTGAACGGGGAAAGGATCATGGGTTCGTATCCTCCTTCTAGTTAGTTCTGGAGAATATAATCATTGTGTTGTATCATTATTTCTGTTGGTGCAGATAAAACTGAGGGGGTTGGATCCTCCTTCCATTTGCAACTAGTAAATATAATTGGGTTGTTGTAGCATCCTTTTTGATGCAGCAGATAAAACTGAAGGGGTTGGATCCTCCTTCCATTTAGTGATGGATAATATAATTTCTAATTTGGTTCTTCCAAATTTTGGAGATCGCATTTATCTATAGGTTAGATATCTATTACCACAATTCGCATTTTGTGTCAAACAGATATCTGTTCAGGTCGGTTCCTTAATCTCGTGAGTTAGTTCTCATCCAAATTGAAGTTAGTGGAGGTTGGTTCCAACAACTTGTATACTGTACTTGAGGACCAGGTCAACACCTGAAATGAGTGGGTGCTCATGTTTGGAAATTGTATTCTCCCACTAATGTAATCATTCATATATATAGAATTATTCTCGTACATTTGTGTGTTGTTGTATTTATTATTGTTGTTGTTGAAAGTTTTTAATTGGTGAAAATATATTTAAGTAAAATAATATAAATATGTGTGTTATGATTGATTCACCCCCCGCCTCTTAGTAATAATATAAAACCAACAACTTTTCTTTCCATTTTTTTCATTAGTTTAGTTGTTCATCAGAAAGTTCATTTCATTTAAGAGGAAAAATAATAAGTTATATCATTTCAGATTTGCATTTGGTTTGTGTGAATTGCATTTTCATTTAAAATTTTGAGTCTGCATTTGCATCAAAAGTACATTTGAAAATCAAAAGTTCATTGTATTCTAGAAAAAGTGCTTTATTTTCAGTATAAGAGTGTGAACGTGTTCTTGAGTATATAAATATCTTTAGTTGCACTAGTTTTGTTCTTTTGAAAAAATCTTGTTGTATTTTTCAACAAGCAAGAAGTAATTGGAAAAGACTAGAAACTTTTCTTTTAAGAGAAACTCACCTAATAGTCTAGGGATTATGATCTTGGAGATACGTGTTGTGAGAAAAATATTCCAAGACCACATAATATTGGAAAATAGGAACTATTAAAGAGTGCTAAATTCCATTAGTAGCGTGAAGTACTTGTCAGGAAAGATCCTTTCAAACAAGGATCAAGCGATAGGTAAATATAGTCCAAGTAGCAATATTGTCCCCTGTTGCTTGGATTAGTGGTGTTATTCACATTTGTAGGTTGTTTAGGAATGATAATTTCATGAGGTGACACCACTTTGGGTCTTGGAGTTGTGCACTATGTTCCCTGCCCATTTGGAGAAGCTATTTCTGATGACCATCTCTCTAAACTACCTAGCATGAAGTGGTAACCTTAGTTTCCTTTCCTAGGTTACTCATAAGTTGTTATAAGGGGAATATCTTTCCAAATCCTTGGAATGGTATTTACCGAAGGCAAGTTCTTGCACCCTTAGTGATCGGTACATTGAAAATTTGGGTAACTATCTCTTAGTATTCGTTGGTTGGAATTGGGCCCTAATAATCCTAAAATGGTCTCCAGAGGACCACCAATTGTAGTTATTCACTTAATTTTATTTGTTCATAAACAACCAAGTTCTTGTCATTGCAAGAGTTTTTATGCCTTTGCAAATATTGTCATAAACTTTCAAGTTTTTTTCATTTAGTTTGTTTATTTTCGTAGAATTCCTCCTTTGTGCCTTATGCAAGACACCATGGTTGGTCAACCTTTGTGTAGATCTAGAAAGATTCAAGGAAATCCTCCTGAACAAATATATTTCCCTATACTAAAGTGAAAATGAATTATAATAATCCACTCACTCAAGGGACGGAGTAAGAAAATTAGGAGCCTAGAATAGAACATAGAGAAGAATAAAACATTTTGTAGTTCTAGTTAGTATGGTAGTTTGTTTGAGGAAGGACACACTAGTGATGTTGAGGGTTATTTTAAAAAGTCCTCTAGAGTTGTTTCTCCTCAAACTAAGGAAAAATTACTTCCTTATTTAATCGAGGATCTATAAAATATAGCATGATATTGAACCCACCACAAGTCCTAGTTTTTTCCAAGAAGTTGGTTTTCAGATCCTTAGGAACAAAAATCCATTGTCTCAGTGGTTTAATATGGAAAAAATTGGGGAAAGATATAGTATAGGGGAGGTACCTTTCCCATTCAGTTCTACTCTTGTAGGAGGATTAAATTTATATATGTCATCCACAACAGGATCAGGATGGTCCCCACCATCCTCTATGATTATCATTGGAATCACTTTGTCAGTTTTACAAAGTACAAATCCTTTTTAATTTGGAATGGAATTTACATTTTTTAGTCAATACTTTCCACCATACCTCCTCCATAAAATTTTATTACTTACTAAAGTAGTGTCCCAATATTAATTCCTTTCCATAATTTCCCACCATATAGTGGAAAAATGCCCCTTCCCAACCCATCATCCATAATTGGAGCTTTTGTTGTCTTCGGTCTACCACAAATGAGCTTGTATTTCCAATCATTTGGAGGTATAAGTACTAGCAATCCCCTTGGATAAAACATAACACAAGGTAACATATTTGAACTAGGGACACTACAAATGGATTTCCATGGAGGAATAATGCTCCCCGAGCAAACAATCTCCTTTTTAGTGTAGGAGGTACAAATATGGTTAACCCTGCAATAGTTAGTATCTTATAGGGTATCCAACCTTTAGGAGGAATGGGATGTATATTTGGAGGATATTTTCTAGAATTTGTTCAAACCCAACCCGATCATAACTTTGGACCAAGTAATCAAATTTTCATGAATCTTAGAGCTCCTTATATTCCATGATAGTATTTTAGCAACACTACCCAATGGACAACTAATGGTCCTGGAACTTAGAATTCTATGGCTTAGACAAATTTTCCATTTTAGGATACTTTGGGTTTTTCGTATCCTTCAAAATTAACCAGTCGTCTGGTTTTATATGAACCTAGATGGCCACCTATCCCCACTAAAATCCCTCTATATATTCCCAAGTTTTAAGGGAATCCTAAGAAAGATCCAACAAATCATGTGATAACTTTTCATCTATGGTGATATTCTAACTCTCTAACGGATGATTACATCATATTGTTTCTCTTTCAAAGGAATTTAACTAAGGTATCAACGAAGTGGTATATTGAATTTCCATGAGCATCTTTCCAGACATTTAGCTCAATTGCAATGACCCTTTTATATCACTTTTAGTTACCAGTCCACTATAAGACTAGCACATAATTATTCACATCCTTTTGGCAGGATAAATATACTCATATATTTGATCACATACATTAGTGGTGGAGGAGACATTGTTTAATTAAGGATCCAATACCTAACAAATTCCTTACTGATTGATTCATCATGTTCTTAGAACCTTTTATAGTAAAGGAGGTGTCTCTTATAGAAATGGAAGATAAATATATTATCAAAGCCTAGAAACTAGATTTGGTTTATTCCCAATCCAAAATGTTTTATGAAATTTTACATACTACTCATAGAGTATAAGTTGATCCAACCAAACCGACCCCTAGAACTCATGCCATTGGTGTGATTATTTCAGTTGAAGTACCTTATCTATCCAGGTTGCAAGACTTATTGTTCAAAATACACCAAAAACTAGTCAAAGAAACACCCATAATCCCAAACCAAGCCCTCCTTCTGATGTTTTGTCAATACAGACAACTATTTCTAAGGGAAACCAACAACCCAAAGGGAAAAAAATAAAAACAAGAAAAATGGCAATGAAGGGAATAATATTCAAAATAATAATAATAATAAAAATCTAGTGGGGCTATAAAGTACAAAGGTAAAGTAAATTTCCCTTGTAAATTATGTAATGAGGACCAATTAACCTACAAATTCCCTAAGATAGAGATGGCTCAAATATTGTTAGCACAATAAGAAGGAAAGGTCCAACTTATTGTAGTGACTAATTTGTTTCCACATCAACAAAAAAATATGATTATTCCATCTCACCAAAATCCTACACCCCAGCTACTAAGAAAACAAGGGAACCTCCTCACAAGGGGGAACATATGCCACCAAAGTTAATTTTTCATGTGTCAATAGGATGCAAATATCGAGACTAGAAATAAAAACTATGAAGCATATATGTATAGGTACAAAGGAAAGGAAACTATGGAATCTAAAGTATCTTATCCATTACACATTCAAAATCCAGTGATTGATACTATTCCCATAATACCAAAGGGTTTTCTGAATAAGGCCATGTACAATCATAATGTGTGTGCTTCCCATAATTATAGAATAGTATAAGAACTACAACTAGCTCCATGTGTGATGTCCACTCTAAAAGCATTCCAAAGTTTCCCAACTCAATGGAAGACCCCTCTCTCAGATTTAGGATCTATATATCCCATGGACATTCATGTAATAGCTCGGTGATTTTGAAAATTGCAAACCTTTTTTACCCCATCATGTGGCTTTCCAGATTTAGGTTTCGTTTAGAAAGTCCATTATACATCATAATGTTATTGATGAGGGTGCCTCCACATGTGTCACATCTTGTCCATGTTGGAAGGCTATAGTATATCTTGAGCTAATTGTTCCTGTGACCACATTCAAATATTTCAATGCCGATCTTTTCAAACCTCATGACATCATCCTAGATATTCTAGTAGAGATAGGGTACAAGAAAATAAAGGTTGATGTGAAAGTTGTTGATACTCCAATTTAATATAATCGGTTACTAGGAAGGATTTGGACCAAGATATGATTGCAATAATATATTCAATCTTTTGCACCATTAAGCTTCCTCATGAAGGAAATATTGTTACAATTGATCTACTATCATATTGCAAAAACGAATCCAACAACAATAATGGAACTAATATCCCTTTATTAATTCATTCTGCATCATATTGTGAAAACATAACTGTGGGTATGTATCCAACATTAATGGGAATGTTTAATTTACCCATGCCTGTCCTACATGCCAATACATCTTTGATGCATGAAATTTCAATAGTTTCCATGAGTTCCACACAAAAGGTGTCCCAATTTAGAACCTCTATATTTAATGATCGATTGAACTTGTCAAAACCTTCAAATGAAGATTGGTGTACTTAGATTACTTTGGACTTGTCTACATCCAAAATATCTTACCAAGCCACAATTTCAAGAGAAGCATACCATGATTTTATACCTTCCATTTTGGAAGTAGATGATCATTATTTGATGCCTATTTGGGATATCATTTATTTACCTTTTTCAAGACCTCTTATACAAAAAAATTTCATCAAATGAATCTATTATTGAGGCACGGTATTTAGGAGATAGACCTTGGAGAGAAATGGATCAACATCCGTTGTTTCTTTTGAATGAAAAAGACTTAGGATTGATATTGATGGAACCATCAAACCAGGTCCTATGGAGTGGTATGGGATTCCTCTTGCATCATCCCAAGTATACAATAAAGGGAATATGGAAAGTTTTTGAAGACTCTTCCCATCAATAATATATCCAATACCTTAGATGTTATTGAAAATTTATTTATTGGTTTTGACTATTCTCCTAATGAGATAGAAACCTATGAAACCCTATTTAAAAAGTATATAATATGTTTTCACATAGTCCTATGAAGCAATGCCAGGACTAGACCCATCAATTGTTGAACATGAGATGAATACTTATCCTCATGTCAATCCTATTCGACATAATCTAAGACTGTTCAATCCTAAAAATTCCATTGTTGTTAAGCCAAATGTAGAGAATTTTACCCATATGAATTTTATCTATCTTATCCCTTTGAAAATATGGGTTTCAAACTTGGTACCAATTTACAAAAAACAAGGAACATTTGGGTGTGTACTGATGTTTGATATATTAACCTAGCATGTCCTAAGGATTATTATCCTACCCCATTCATTGATCATATTATCGATGAATGCACTAGTGATGAGAGTTTCTCATTTATGAATGTATTTTTTGGACATAATCAAATTCATATCTGACCAAAATATCAACAGAAAACCACATTTATATGTCCTTGGGGGACCTTGGCATATAGGAATATGTCTTTTGGCTTAAAAATGTTGGAACAACCTTTCAATGCGCTATGTCTTATTACTTCCATGACATTAAGAAAACTACTGAATCCTATTTGGATGATTTGATGGCTAAATCAAGGAAGAGTATGGACCACCCTAAACATTTGAGAGATGTATTTGATAGGTGTAGACATTATAGGATTTGTTTTAATCCTCATAAGTGTATTTTCTATGTCAAGTCAGGTATATTACTAGTTTTTATCGTATCAAAGGATGGTATCATGGTGGATCTATTCAAGATTAAGGCAATAGTCTAGTTTCCTCCCCCGTACACTTTACACCATTTGCAAAGAATTCAATGAAAATATAAGTCACTTATGAAGATTCATATCAAACTATGCTGAAATAACAAAAGCTTTCATGTGATTGTTGAGGAAATGGATCCCATTTATATGGAATGACAATGCTCATAAGTATTTCGATGCATTGAAAAATGATTTAGTGTTTTCCCCACTATTGAGTCCTCTAGATTATAGAAAATATTTCCTTTTATATATAGAATCATTTGAAACTACTATAGGAATGGTTCTAGTTTGGCAAGATAATTCTCACCAAGAACATGTTATATACTACTTAAGCAAGAATCTAGTAGGTACCGAGTTAAGGTATTTGAACGTTGGGAAGATGACACTAGCTACCATGCATGTGGTATAAATACTTTGACAATATATTCTTCTTAGATGAACTACTATTATAGAAGGTGCTAATCCATTTCAACATGTTTTGTCTCAACTGATTATTGGAGGAAAAGACAATAAGTGGATTGTTGTCCTTAGAAGTTGGATCCAGGATTTTCATCTGCTAAATAGATAAAATCATTGGCCTTTTCCAAGATAAGGTTAGAGTTATCTCGAGAGGATGAGGGATCAGTAGAAAGTGATTCATTACCTTATGAGAATAAAATCCTCATTAGCTTGAATGACCACTAATACATGAATATTTTAATTTACTTGAAAACCCATAGGGTCCCACCTCAATCCTCTCAAGAAGAAAGATTTAAATTTTTTCATCAATCCTGACACTAATTCATTATTGGTGATACTCGATATCATTGAGGAATTAAAATTATCCTTAGGAGTTTCCTAGTTCATGAAGAGGCTGATTTTTTTTTAAATGATTTCCATGGTGGATCCTGTGGTGGTCACCTATCTGGGACTGATACAACCCAAAACATTATGCGTGCTAGATATTTCTATCCCTCTATATTCAAATATTGTATTGAAATGGTCAAAAAAATTCACTTGTGTCAAAATTTTACAAAAAAATGTGTGCACACCTCGCTCCATTATATTCAATTCTCATCATTGGTCCCTTCACCAAGTGGGGGATAAATTACACAACATGTAATATGGAATCATCAAGTGGCCATAAATACATCATTGTGGACATCGACTAATTTACTAAGTGGTCCAAGATTATTCCTACCTTTCATTGCATTGGTGAAACTATAACACACTTTGTGTTCAACTAGAACTTTTCTAATTTCAGTATCCCTAGAGAGATTGTCAAAGATAATGGCAGTCACTTTCAAAACAAAATGATGTTAGAACTTATTGAGAAACTTGTCTTTTGTAAATATTTCTCTTTTACATACTATCCTCAAGTGAATGGAAGATTCTGATCAATGAATAAGTATTCGAAAACCATGCTTCAGAGGATGGTGAATATAAATAAGAGTAATTGGAATATTATGCTATCTTTGGCTTTGTGGTATTACCAAACTTCTATCAATACTGTAACATGGTTTAATCCCTTTCAGTGTGTGCATGGAGTTAAAGCAATATTACATACAGAGTGTGAGATTACATCTTTAAAGTTAGCCATAGATATTTTAGTAGACCCTAGTGAACTAGAAGAACGTATCTTATATATGGAACAAATAGATGAACATAGAAGGGATGCTCTCGTAGCCATGAAAAATAACAAAAACATGTCAAAATACAATATGATAAATCAATTCTCTCTTGTATATTTTATGAAGTAAATATGGTGTTGGTTTATGACCAGAAACATGATGAAATTGGGTTTGGGGAATTTACTTCAATGTGGATTAGTCCTTCAAATTGTGAGGAAAGTCATGGATAAAGGATCCTATGATTTTGAAGATTTTGAAGGGAATACTTTAGGGTCCAAAAATGGAATCTATCTGAAGTGGTACTTCACTTAGATGTATGGGAAAGTCCCCTTGTAATTATTGTATTATAGGTAGCATAGACTACTTTATTTTTATGTTTTCTACTAGCATTGGTTGTTGCTCATTGTGATTTGTGCTTGATTGACATATGTCGTCGGATGAACCTATGTTTGTGTGATATGTGTACTAGGATTACCACCAAACTCAAAACATTACTTCCATATCTTAGTTGATGTGTGATTCATCAATCCAACTCATTATTTCAAGTGGAGTGTCTTTTGGTCTAGCCACTAATAACATATATAAATATAGTGCCATGATTGAGTTAATATTGGGATCCATCTCTCTTGGAATCCAACATTTAACTATTCACTTAGATTCACAATTGGTGGTGTCACAATTGAATGGTATATACCATGTCGTTATCTTACATTATGTCAAAAATTTATGAGGATGTGCTTCCTTGAGTGTCATTTTTAATTTATCACATATTCACATCCCAAGAATATTAAAAATTGCATAAAGAGCATGTACAAAAGCATAAAGAGCACATAAAATGTGAATATGGACGATATAAGTCATTTATATATAAAAGTAGGTCCATCAAGTACAAAATGATTTGTGACATAGAAAAAAAGGTGTCCCATGGCCCTCCTTAATTTAAATGCATTCAGTACCTATACAAAATGTACAAAAATAAGGACTGGAGTCACTCTGAAGGCGTTTTCACCTCTCAGTAGAATAGAAAAAATGTGGCCACATGTCAAATCAATTTGATCCGTATTAGGTGCTCCTACTACTTTAATCTTCATAGCTTATGGCATACGCCCGATCCGGGTAGCTGGAATACCATGGGTAAGGCCACTAAGGTTATCCTCCACAATAGCTAGTGTAGCCACTAGTCCCTCCTCTGTAGATGGCTCACGTTGTCAGAAGTACCACTGACCGACAAGACACTCTATTTCAATATATGCATCAAGGTCAAAAGTTGTCATTAGGACTCATGCACCACAAATATTTATTTTCATGGTAAATATTTCAAAAAATGCAAAATAAAATAAAATATACCATATATATAACTTACCAATCCTTCCTCAATCTGAGCTAGGAGGGAGAACTAGATTAGGGTCAGCTCTAAAATCTAGACCCACATATGGGAACTCCAAAATGGTAGGGAGTTTTTTTCTCCACCATGTGAATTACTCATCATCAAATGGAAAAATGATAGATCCTCCTCCTAACCGATGAATGATATTTTTCCATCTATTCATCTAGGGCTCTCGAGGCTCAACAGGTGATAACGATACTCATGGGATCATGGTTATAATACTATCGAATAAAAATGACATTAATATGATTACATAGCCAAAGTTCTTGGTATTTTCTATATTATAGTCAGTGAGTTGGCTATTCATCATAGTCAACGATTTGGTACATCAATAAAATCATGTAGATTGGAGACACTCAACCCCGATATGCATAAAAACCCATGAGTCTAAATGCAGTGCTGCAAACCTTGCCACTCTAGTGATCATAGTTAGGATTACTTTAAAGGGTAGACTGGAAATATTAGCAATGGGTACCATGTACCCGAATTTTTTGTGCTAGGCACAGAAACGGTATTCACATATTCTTGTACGATGAGAACATGTTTTCCTCGAGTAGAACCTTTGAGGTTCACATGGGTCCCTCTATGTAATAAACTAGTAGGGAATTAGATAAAATTAGATATCATCAACTATGATCTCTAACACTCCCCCCTTGATAACAAATACTCCCTGATCTGGATCCCAAAAGTGAACCAATGTTTGTACCAATCCCTGTTTGGCCCTCATAGAGGGAACTCACAAAAATTTGAGCAATCTGCATCTTCAAAGCGCATGTAAATTCAATGGGTCACTTAAATTCACATGGTTAGGGTCCTCATGTTCTTGTTCTCTCCATTAAATATACATCTATGCAATAAAATATTCTTTTTGTTCAAGTCACATTTTTTTCCATCTTTTGGCTCTGTATTAGTGCCTTATCTTAAGAACATGTGTGAACATTTGTTCCCAATACACATATCATGCATGAATATCTCAAAATTTCACACCTTATAAGAAAATAGGGAACGAATGCGCAGTATGAGATGTAAAATGATAAAAAAACAAATGAAATCTTGGGACAAAATTGACAAAAAGATAGATGAAATTGAAAGAAGAAGGATGAGAAAAATACCTGGAACAAACAGGAGATGAAATAATGGTCGTAGGACTCAACAATATCTGATTAAACATCTAGGGTAAAAGTGCTCTCAAAGAGTTAAAAATCAAAGGTGAAAGTAATTTGTGAAAATGATTACCATCTATTTGAATTATTTCAAAATTTTACCCACTTTTATATCGTTTTTACCCTATTTTCACAATTGGTGACTATTAATAATACCCTTTGGTCGAGTTTTGGTTGAAATTGGTAAGTAATAATAACCTAGGCTCATTTTTTCTAACTAGTGGTCCACTAAAAGTTTCATTTCAAATAAATTTGAAGGTAGGGGTAGATCATTTCCAGGTTGTATGATTTTCATTTACCCTTACTACCATGTTTTATGCCTTAGGATCCTAGCACATGGGGTTGCAACATTAACCCTCCATTAGTAGAAAATTTGTAATTCCCCATGTTAGAGCCTACCAACTCATCGGTTCCCTAGTTAGATACCTAGTGTATTTGTTGAGACTCAGAAATGTCATATTTTCATCCACTTTACCGTTCTCTATTCCCCACATTTCATCGCCCATTAACCTTTCATTATACAATTTCCATACATATATTTGGGTTTTCACATTTTTATGTTCCACTTTATTCATTTTAGTATTATAAGTGAATTTATGATTAAATATTAGAAATGAACATGTTTTTCACTAATATCTCAAATATGGATGAGCTTGGTAATATGTAGGAATATGTGAAGGATTAATTCAAAGAAAAGACTTCTCGAATATCTCCTCCACCATTTCAAGGAGATAGTTATTCAAAGAATATTCCAAGGAGAAGATCACGGAGATTTGGTTGGCATATCCTATCTAGGATTTATGAGTGACATGTGGAGAATTTGTGAAAGACATGTGGAGGATTTGAAGGGATCAATATTAGTTGAGAGTGGTTGAGAGAATAATGGATCTGTCATTATGAGATGGTTATCTTCTTCTCAAATAAATTCATGTATAAAAGAGATGGCTCTCTCTTCATTTGGGGGATTTGGAGATATATAGTAGATTAGGAGTAGATTAGTCTCAGATTCTAAAAGTTAGTCTTGACTTTGTAATATGGAGAAGGGAATTCTTAGCTTTTGTTCATAATGCTTTCATGCTTTGTCATTGATTCTTGTGATGTAAATTAAGATTGCTTTGTTGTTAATGTGAGCTCACATGTGTTGTCTTGTTGCTCTTCATATATTTTAATTCTTTTATGCAAATTACTTTCAGCTATGTGTTTCATCTTCCAACATTATATTAGCAGTTGTGTGTTTCAGCTTAAGGGGGGATTAGATTAGAAATTAGCAACTAGAAAGGGGGGTTAGATTAGCTTAATTTTTCTTCAGTCTTGAATATACTTTGCATGTGCTTCATAATCCTACGAACCTTGGATTGACAATTAAATAGTTATGCAAATACTACAACGGAATTAAACAACAATATTTCTGCCTAACATTTTGGCGCCATTGCCGAGGAAGCACGATGGATTGAAGTTTAGTTTTATTTTTTCTGTAAGCATATAGTCGAGAGTGAATTTGAATTTCTGTGATGAGTGTTTTAATTCTGCAAGCATGAATTTCAATTTCAGCAAGTGTGTTTTTTCACAACTGTGAAGAGTAATTGTTTTTTTTGTACAAAATGTTTTTTTTTTTAATTTGTTTCAACAAGAGTGTTTTTTTTAATTTTTAATTTAGATTTGGGTGCTGTAAGAATCCCTTTTTCAAAATGATTTAACAATTATTTTAATCTTGGAACAGCTCACTCAGATCCTTGCAAAAGTAGGGATCTCCTCTTCTCACGAAGAGGAGATCCTGACAGTAGCCGAGAGATTAATTACTCCTCCAGAAACAAATGAAGAATAAACATATGAAGAATCCTACACATCTGATGACGGACAATTATGCAAGCAAGAGGTCAAGGAGGACAATAAGGAGTTGCAGCATGATCTGAGGAGTGAAAACTATGCCTACGAAAGCCCTATCGAATGATGGTTTCAAGCGAGTACGAGGTTAGAACAAATTAGTTTTTCTTTTTTTCTAGTTAATTCACAGTCACAACAACTAATTTCACACATTTCTGTTTACCCTCATATTCTATTTGCAATATTAAAACTGAACATATTTTTATTGCTATTATGTGAATGGCTACATTGGATATTTAACTACACGTAACTTTTTTCTAAATTCCAATTAGCATAGAGTAGGTAGGATTGTATTTCCACTTTTGCTTTCACCTAGAATAAGTATGCTCCCCTCCGCACTTCATGTGATCACGAGGATTAGAAAGTAGGATGTTTTATAATGTTTTTAGGAAAGAATAAATTAATGTTTGTAACATACCTAATCGATTTCATCTTTATTTTGCAAATCATTTATCTCCATTTGCTTTATTAAAAAAAAATCGATTTGTAAAATAAAACAGGCCTACAAATTCATGTGGAAAAATTCATTCAAACTAAAACAAACATTTTCTGAAATTATAATAGCTACAACTCCAAGCTAAAACAACGTAACTCCAAGTTGAAACACCAATTGTAACAAATGTAGTTGTAATAGCTGTAACTGAGACTATGTGCTGAAACTTTGTCGTGGTGAAACTGTGTCTTCTGGCTTTAACTCTTGGTTTGATTTATTTTTTATC